>JABFER010000183.1:0-141617 GCA_013618295.1 Fusarium armeniacum | reverse complement strand
GAGACAACTTTATCCCTAGATGCAGATATCGCACAGACAACACATTGTCTCAGACACGCCTGGATTCGATATGCATGAGCGCCATGAGCTGATCTATGATGCCGAGAAGTCCTGTGTTGTCGCTGCAAAGCCATGGCGCTCTTGGTGTTTACATGAACCCTGACCGCTGGACTGACAACTGAGTAATGCCACGCTGAGAACCTTGAGTCAGTAAGTATGCTCTTCCGATACCCGTCTCAGTCTAACCATTGATGCATTAGCGTGAAGATGCCTAACTCTTGTCCTTCGTAACGCCCCAAACTCAATCTCTTGTCTTCATAATGGTCGATCCTCGAAGAAAACGTGGAACAAAGGATTAGAAAGTTAATCACAGCGGCACGACACCCTTGCAACTGCTTCCAGAACAACTGCTTTCCAAAATGCAAGACAAGAACGTGGCAGGATGGTGCATTTTGCTCTCGCAGAATTTGTGCGTGCAAGGTTCAAGCTACTCTAGGTCGCTAGTCCGTTCTGAAGTACTCCGCAGAGGAGGTCGCCAGTCGGGATCTTCCATAACGCATTAGCAAATCTCTCTCTCGGAAGCCACTAAAAAGATCCCTGTTGTGCGCTTTGTCTTCCGTGCTGCCCCGGACCCAGATAATGACGATCTCTCGTACCGACATCTCGGGAGAGGGATTTGCCAGGCGATGAGACCATAGATCTTGGTGCATGACTTTGCACAGATGAAATACGTTGCAACCGTTAATCGCGTAGGTCCAAGCAATAGCACATACGATACGATGTCGTGGTACACGTGCTGGGTTCCTTGCTGATATTGGAATCTCCGTCCGGTGAATCAGATATGTCACTCGCTTAATGGTTTCAAGCCAATGTCATTCCAATGCATTAGCATCACCACTTAAACAAAGTGATGTCCCAGATCCCTCCCAGAAACCCCTCTTCCTTCCAGGAAGTTTGTCTCCCATTTCCAAGCCCTGGATTCCATTAGGTACCAACAATCCGGTCCCCTGCACCGTTGGCGCTGTTGACCCAGCCGATACCCTGCAACTTGCCAAGAACTGTTCTATCTTCAGTCTAGCCTTTTCCCACAAAAGTCATCCCTCACACAGCCGCATGTGGAACCCCTTTAAATGAGACGGCAGATCTTTAAACCGATTACTGTTAATCTATTCCTGAACGGATGGACAATTTCACGACTAAGGAAGGATGCACTTCGGGAAAACAAACGATAAACATCAGCGAGGCCGTCCGTGCCTTTGCTATCTTTACACTAGCATCATCCGTCGTAAACATGCTTCCGATCAATTTTTCAAGTTGGGAGTTTGCCAGTTGAATTGATCAATCTTGTCATGAATAGCGTCTTTGAACCCAACTTGGCCGCAACATTCGCCTACTTGTCTGCTTGGCAAACTTGCACGATTATTGCTGTGGAGGAGTTTAATTGAGATGCATATCTAGAATGTCATAGCACATGTTAAGCGCAGTGGCTTGTCTGGGTGCTGCTCATAAGCATCACCTACATCAGCCACTGTATCTAAGCTGCATACATTAACCTTTTTTCATTCAGGTCTACCTGAACGACTGTCATGCACCTTACGATACCACCTTTGCAGTAAATATTGGTATAGCGCAAGCTCTGCCGGCTTCAATACCGGTGATCTAGCTTTGAGGCGTTCAGCCAGAGTCGCACGGGACCCTTATGACTAAATACGTATTCTAGTGCCGAGTCAGGGATACTCATTCTCAGCCACGGGGCGATCACTCGGCAAAGTGATGCCGACAAGGTCAGGAACATAAGTACAAGGGTAAGGATGTGTGCCACACCAAGAGAAGGATCGCCAGGAGGCTATCATATCGGACATTATCACAGCAACCTAACTTTAGAATGCAGTGATGCCTGATCTACCGACACAATACAGTTTGTATCGAGATTCAAACCTACTGACAGTGATGACGGAAAATGGCGCCACTCAGCTGGCTGTCTCATGATGCTGGGGATATTATTCACTTAGCCAACGATCAAAAGTGCCAATGAATATGATATTGGTGGTTGCATAATCAAGGCACAAGACGTATGTTTGAGTTTGTCTTGTCGATTCTGGAGACATCATTCCATCATACGAATCGACTTGCTTCTGATCGATATAATGATTGGTTTTCTTAAACTACTTCGGGATAGACTTCGCTACACATGTTTCATCCGCCTGGAATAGTTGTGGTGGCGTTGGGCGTTATTGAACAACTCAGAGAAGCTGAAATCCCCCTGCATCACATGTTGGCCATAGCCTTGCATGTTGTTGATGTGCAGCAGTCCATCCCGCCCACGCTCCATCCCGCCCGCAATATCCGACCCGTGACAATGCCGCGGATGAAAACATAACCGCATCCAGACGGTTCTGCGGAACGTCGTCGACTGTTGGTACGTTCCGTGAGTAGCAACTATGGCATGGGACGTACCTACCAGTGTCTGCCACGCTGAATCTAACATACGCGTGAATCCCCATTTCGGCTAACGTATGTGTAGCCGGATGGCGGTTATTGAGATGTCTTAGTCGGATAACAATTATCCATATATTATTTTTTCAATAGTTTCTGACTGAAGCCCCAATACTCTCGAAACAAAATCAATACAAAATGTAGTTTTTACCGGTTGTACAAATGTAAAGCTCACAAACAGAGTTATCAAGCCGTCTCATAAAACCTCAACAACGGTTTTCAACTGATTTGAAACTCGAGACGTTGAAGTTTGTGACCAAGTGTCTAGAAGTCGCTTGACATACTAGTATGGAGCCCACCGGCTATTGTACACAATACATCTTAGAAAGATGTCTACCGTAATTATTCTATATGTTCTTACTGCACTCGAGTCTGAAGTTAACTATTTTGCTCGAAACTGCCCCAAGAGCTACATACTTCATTCAAGCCAGCCCTAATGCCATAGCGACTAGCTCTGACCCCTGAAAGAGTCATAAAATGGGAAAATCACTGATTGGGCCATTGATTTTATTGTCAAGCTACAGTATATAAGTAAAAGTCTACTGCTATATGTCCCGTCCGACTTTACTTGGTCTGAACTTCCTGTCCTGAAACATGCGCTGATCAAAGACCTCGCATATGGCTTCGAGTCTCGATTTAGCGGCTGAGGCTCTCGAACTCGGCAGGCACAGCATCGGCACCAGCGCCAGTATTGGCAATTGTCTCCTTTAAGTAGGTATATCAGGTCAGCATTGTCTCTTCCAGGGATGCAGTAGAAACTCACCAATTCCTGAAGCTTCTCATCCGTAAGGTCAGCAATGCTGTAAACAGTGCCATCAGCAAGGCCAAGTACGTCGGGCTTGACACCCGCTTCACACTTTCCGCCGCCGGGCTGCTCAGCAGGGCAAGACTCGTCGTCAGCGCGCTTGCGGCCAACAAACCAGTAGCTACCACCGGTACGGTCGCCTCGGGACGAGTAGGTCATGCAGATGTCTGTGTTGCCGTTTGAGTCTTGCTGGTATGCGAGATAAGTGCAGCCGCCGCCGGTGTTGGCCTCGCCGCGAATACGCCAGCTGCTTGGGATCTGTTTGTGCCCGTTAGTTCTGATATGTCTAATAGCCAGAGAAAAGAAAAGGGGTTTCACGCACCGCGTTCACAGAAATGCTGAGCCTGCCACTGCTTGCTGAGTTGCTAAACACGCAGCATACGTTGGGGTTGAGGCCAGCGCATCCTACTCAGGCGCCGTTACAGCCCGTGTCACTGTAAGCCCTGACATCGACGGCCGATGCAGTGGCTGCGAGGGTAAGAAGGAGTGCGGAGAAATACATGGTTTATGAGTGTAGAACAATAACAATGCTGGACTTTAGGTCTCAACACCGACTCGGGAGGGATAATGCTGCAGGGTGCTTGCATTAGTCCTGCAAGCAGAAGGTTCGAATAGGAACAAGTGCTTATTCTCACTCGGGATCGCTGTTAACTAGCTGCGTTGGGTAACTTGGGTTTACTACTCCCGATGCTTAATCCTCCGTCTTACTGAAACTCTATAGAGGCAAAGACAATAAGGAATCGAAGTTGACCAATGGTTGGGCTACTGCCCATGACTATCCATACAGAGGGGAAACCTTGTCCAGGGTATACTTCATCAAGGTCGAGGAGTCCCTACATTCTTATTAGCTCTTGCCAAGAGCAAGGATTTTGATGACTGCATTTATACGTGTATAGTTTTCCTGCTGCAAATACTTTTTCAATACTAGAGTCACATTAGGAGTAGAGAAGACTAGTAGCTGGGCGCGAAGTGTGGTTTCAAATTTTAGTGGTTGAACTTCAAGACTACATATCTAGGATCTTGAACAACCTATGCTGAATGAGTAAAAGATCTGTTTTTGGGTCCGTCTCTCATAAGTGGTCCTATTCTCAATCTGAGAAGCATATGATTTTAAGCAACATCGGCAACGGGGTAGCCCAATGTTTCTGCATGGTTCTCTGTTAGGCAAAAGACGATAGGTCAAGTCACTCCGTGCTCTTTTGCCTCCATTATCCACTTGCAATTCAATGATGTGCCTTGCCTCTTATCACTCATCACCGCAAAATGCAAAAAAAAACATACAGCAGCGGGGATTCGCTGGTCGTCNNGGGAGAGCGGACGGGATCCCGTATTTTCCAGTGGGTATGGTCGTATGTATCAGATTTTATCGACTGAGGGTATATGAGCAGAGATACCTGTGTTGATGGGATGTATGTCTGAACTGCTGCTACCCGGAACTCGACCCGAGACTAGAGGAGAAAGTTGCAGTCTTCACCTCATCCTGAGCTTGACTCCTCCACCTCATACTTCCTTCTCCAAATTATCTTTCCGTCCTTCGGATTCATTATGACTGCATAGTGTGTTTCCTCATTTCTGATCTCATCGTCCTCGAGGAACTTTATCACATCGCGCTGAGTCACAACGTCCCGTTGTTGCTTGTATCTTCTTTGTGAAGCTGCAGCCCTCTCTCTCCATAAGCCTTCCAAGTGCCTCTTTCTTTCCACAGATAAACCTACTAGATCTGCCATACCAAGTGCATCGTCTGCTTCTTCCAGCTCAGCGGCAGCCTCACGAAGAAGGGAAGGGTCGTCTTCGTGTTTCACATCATGGTTGCAAGCAGTCAAGAACGTGTCCGATTCGCGTATGATGGCTACCTTATGGTCCTTTTCCACTAGGAATACGCGTTCTGGTTGGCAAAGTATGAGGTATGCCGCGGTTGATTCAGAGGCAGAGAGCCTTTCCAACACTTTTTGTACGTGTTCGTCTGATACACCTTGTGCGGCAATATACGTAGGGTCTTTGGATGATTGTGTTTCGACGTCTGTTTCTGAAAATTCATCTAGTAGGATGTTTCTCAAAGCGCTCGATATAGATTGTCTGTAGCCAAAGACTACCATGGCCTGATTCCACCTAAAGGACAACCTTTGTCTGATTGTCTCTCTTGCATGACACGGTCGAAAATTCAGACTCATGCTCAGTCCTCTTCTGACACCTGTCAGTACCCCGACATATCCTAGATAAGTGACGGATGTTGCAACAACAGGCCCTCCAGCATGACGAACAAAGTTGAGCTCAACTATGATATGTCGCAACCCTTTCATACCCCAGTCAAGGGTACGAAAGTGCAACATTCGAGTTCTTCCTTTTGAAATTGGTGAATCAAAGGCACGAACTCCCCCGCTTGTGCATCCTAACAAAAGATCTAAAAGAACGTTGAAAGCAACAAGAATGTGCATGGGCATATCCATGCCTTTCGAAAGACCAGCCAGCTCGGCCGTTTCTTCATTTGAATGGACGCGTCTTAAAATGTATCTTGATATCGAGGCAAGGCAGTTTCCCACGGATGAACCTGCTAGATCCATAAGCAGTATCCAGTAGAGGGAACGTAGGTTACAAGAGTTGACAGATTCTTGGAAATGAGGAATAATGTGAGTGTACCGATCTTCTGGTCGCTGAGAAAGATCGATAGTAAACTTTGGTATATTTGAAGCTTCTGGCATGATGGATAACTCGGTACTGTTTGGAATGTTGTTGGAGGGTTGAAAGATTAAGAATTGTAGGACTCATGTAATCATGGTTGCCTGGTAGTCTAGGACTTTTAGTACGACGTAACACGTGATTTCTGTTAAGTTGCAGAGGCAATTGGTAGTACTACGCAAAAATCACAATTGAACGATTACATGAAGCAACAACATATTGTGGAGTTGATCAACTTTTCACATTACTTCTTACAGGTCGCATTGTCGACGTATTGAATCTCGGCTCTCTTACTGATGACCCTCATTGCGGTCATGTTCTCAAGCGCCTATCGATCCAACCAGGATGATCCTGCGGATATTGTTTTTCCCTGTCGCGAAGCCCCGGATATGGGGATATGCTGAGTCTGGAGTGTCTACCAGCTCAGCCAAGGAGCTTGCATGAGGATCGCAGGCTCATGGCTTTTGTACTAAGATCTGTTATGCGATTTTCTTCATTTTTTCATCAGAGGATTGCTGATCCTCCCCGACAAGGACCTCCGCGATTTAACATCTGATGCGTCAACTTCCATACTGTTGGTATACTTTCGATGATCAACTTTGATTGTTGAATGTGGTCCACGAGTTTCGGCTCCCAGTGTGGAGAACGTTGGCTTTACTCAGCCTTTTCTGGTCAGGTGAGATTGCTGCTTGCATTGTTTCTTGAATGAAGTAGAGAAGAGGAAGGCATGTGACATCCACGACAGAGGTGTGGGACATTCTTACTGATATGTAAAGAGCGACGTTCTTCAGCCGTGAAATGTACGTAGGTCGACAGCGTGTGTCGTCGCATGGTGGATTACGGCACAGTCAATGGTCCCCGAACGGAGCTGAGAATGGTGGCTGCATCTACTCATAATCGAAGTTGCATCGTGCGCGTGCAGTAGATCTATTGGTAGATACTGATACCCCCGCTTACTGCCATAGTGCTACCTCCGCTTACTGTTTAAGCACATGCTAATAAGTCCTCATAGACTTTCTGTCTGATTGAAGCGAAAGCACTCATCAAATCCAGTCATTGAAGGGGTTGGTAGCACCAGGAGCTTCTTTCAGTAAGTTGTGCTACCTCAGCTGAATGTCGTATACACCTGATCCATCAGCTTACGGCTGAACTCAGGTTTAAAAGAAGAACGTAGCACAATCAACCTTGAGAGCCGACCCATTTCTTCACATCCCATCACTCCAAATCTCAACTTCTACCGTGGCAATGGGCACTGCTCTTCAACCCCAGGACTGGAGGGACATTGACACCCTTATCCGAAATGCGTTAGCGGCTCGTGACAAATATCGAACTGGCACTCAAGATGCACGCAGTATGGCTGCAGCATGGAGACCCATTATGCGACTTCTGGCAAAGTTCCCACAAGGCACTTTCACAAAAAATGATCACGAAGACATTAACGACCTTGACCCATACGGCAAAGAAGTTCTCACCGCATTCACAGAGGGCATGTGGGCATTCAGCTTAGGCCCTATGCTTGACGATCTAGATTGTCCGCAAACTGCCACAGATCTCTACTCTTATTTTGGCCAGGACTTGTACCAAGTCTGGTACGGTTCTGAACCGAAAGACAAAAACAAATGGTCTGGTTTGTTCAGCAATGTTACGAATGAGGTAGCCGACTACAATCTTATTACAATGGACACCACTGCGCGTCTGGGTTTGGTAAATTCGCCACGGGCAGCTATGGCAGCACATGCTTGGGTGATTACGAATTCTATGTGTGGCAGTGGTGATATAGGCCATGCAATTGCGAGACAGGCAAGACAGCTTTGGGAAGACAGATGTGGCCCTTTTGAGGTGACTGACAATTAGCGGTTCACCTCTGGTTAACACTGATATTTGTTTGGGTCCCTGAGGATCTCTATGCGGCAACGTGATTACTGAACCGGTGCCAGACATTCCTTTGTACCTCATCAGATTGTCTTATTCTTATTTCTAGATTGAATTGAATGCAACGTTTTCTTTGTTATCATAAATGGATCCGCAGTTACGTTAAAATGAATTTGCTATTACCAATCCCAAACTCCCTTGCTCCAATCTAATATCTTCCATTGCATGTCTACATCTCGATCTCCTTCAATGGATATGTTTGATCAGAAATATCCTCATACAAATCATGGATATTGGCCTGGAATTGACCATGTAATCGACGAGCTAGAGATGTCATTATGCTTCTACTCAGCAGCTCAGGTGTCTTATCCTTGTTCTTCCAATTATGACTGACAAAGACACCCTGACACTCGCACTGTCCGTTGACCGAATACTCGTTACCATTGGCGTGATTACAGGGTATGTTCACCACATCATGTGTCCTGTTGAACTCGTAGCGGATGTAGTAAGAAAAGGCACTCTGCTCGTGCGCCCACTTGAAATTCCAATGCTCACAACCTGGAATGCTTCGTGGACAGTCTTCCCATCTTTTGTACATGTCTTGTGTCCGTCGGCTGGCTTGCGAAATAACGAACCCGGTGTTCAGAATGAGGTTTCCTTTGGGGTCGTAGTCCCCTTCCCAGTCGAGATCGTAGGCCATGGCGATCAGGGACTCCTCTGTAAAGTCCCAAAGGTTCATCAGCCATTCAAGTGGCAAGTCGAGGTGAGTAAACACTGCATCAGAGTCAAGCGAAACGACGATGTCGTGTGTCTTGAGGGCTTCCTTAGCGACTGCAGGCTTGACCCAGGTACCATGACGATCAGGATAATTTGCTGCCCGTACCAGACGGTAATCGTACCCATGTATCATAGCTGTGCAAAACTAAGGTCAGTAGACTATCATATGGCGGGTTCTTTCTACTATACCATAAAGATAGTGATTGAGATGACCTCCTGTTCGGCCAGGAAGTGATGGAAAGTGCAGAGGACATCCATTCAACATCGTGTTGTCGTTTTGGGCATCAAGGCGGGTGTCTGTATCGATCAAGATGACCTTTTTTCCTAGCGGTTTCTTCCATCGCATCTGGTTCTCAGGTATTTCGAAACGCTCTCCCTTGTCGGTGACAAAAACGCGCTCCTCGATAGGATGTAACAAAGGCTTCCATAGTTCTGCGAGTAGTAATGGAAGGGCTTCATGGTTGGTATTTGTATTGTTGATCGTCTTGTGACAGTTAGTCTTGAAGACATCTTTTATCTGTGATCGCAGGGGAGTATTCCTGTTTGAGACAGCCCTGTCAGCCTGAGTCCAGAGACAATAACCGCGGTGCTGGATAGTCTACCGTTGGGGATATGGTGTGAAGAGGAAGTAGAAGCATAGAATGAATATACTGAAACCAAATATAGCGCCAGCCCACAAAGAACGCTTAGAGATTGGTAAAAGACCCATTTTCCGTTCCCCTCGAAAGCTCAAAGATAATCGACTGTTAAGAAGCGACAAAGAAGGAAATAGGAAGATAAGAAATCATTTCGAGGGAGTTCCCAGTTACCTGGTTGTATATCAAAGAGAAACTGACTTGATGAGCCACGATAGGGGCAGGGCGAGGATCTGCAAACCCAAGGCCCCGTTACGATAGAATTGGTTTACTGGTGGTGAAAGAAGTTCATGATACAACTTAGCGAGTGATCGCGGGTCATCATTAGCTCCTGATGGGGCGCAAAAGATTGAAATTGCAGTCGTATACCTCATTGGGCAATCGCCGACTGCAGGGGAGAGATTCTAGATCTTCATGAAGAAGGATTCTGACCCACAGTGAGACTAATATGGTGTGAAACTCCCATGACTGTCGCTGGAGAACCAATAATGTGTTGATTGTCTGGCTTTAACTGCTAATATTGTTAAAGACATTTGTAACTCGTGTTGATAAATCTCAACTTCAAGATCTGCTAGCTTTGTTAGGAGTAGTCAATTGCTAGTGGTACAACGTTACTACTATGAAGACAGTCCTTCTAATTACTTAGTCTAGTTTTTAGTCTTCTGTGCTGCGAGACTTGTAGTAAACTGGTCAGTGTAAACCCAAAGTTTGAAGGATTCACAAAGTGGACCAGTCTGTGCTTGTCTGTGCGAGGCTTAATAACACGTCGCCTATTGAGGCTTAGACAGGGCAACGTAACGCGGCACTGAAGTTTGTTCTTATGGCCAACACTAACTGGTAGATTTGCAGTTGCCTGGTAAGGGTATTTCTGGAAGAGGTAAGCCCCGGCTCTTTACGACTGAACCAATTGAAACAGAGTCGTAAGCAAAGGAGCTCTTAGCAAAATCGAATCAACAGCCCTCTGTCATCAAATTCGCCATGTATCCATCTTCCATACAACTAGAGACATAATATGATCTCATAGATGACGCATCCTCTGATTCGACTCCTGCAAATGACTTGGTAAAGCATGTTTAGGCCAACAACACAGTCATTTAGGCAGTTACATTCATGGCCGGTGGTATAGCTACAGGGATAAACGATTGTGATTCCAGAAATCCGACCGACATCTTACAGCTTAACCATACATTTATGAGCTTTGGGCGCAATCAAAAAGTGATTTTCCATCGCCATCATGTCGTCAGTCATCTCTACACCAAGCTTAACTCCACGGCACTCTCGAAAGAACAGTGCAGCTCCAAGTCTCAATTCCATATAAGCCAAGTGCATGCCGATGCAAATTCGAGAACCAGCTCCGAACGGTGACATTGCTGCTTTTTGTGCAGGTGTCAACTTGGACTTTTCCATAAAACGGTAACCGTCAAATCTTGTCACCTTGTAAGTAAACGCTTTCGTAAGCTGGTGGGAGACGTACCTCAGTGCATCATACCAGATGCTTTCATCACGATGAGCCGTATATGCTTGTGTGCTCACAACAGTACCCGCGGGAAGATAATGACCAGCAAAAGTAGCGCCTTTGCCAGGCACAACTCGCGGCAGTGCACCAGGTGCTGCACCATACAATCGAAGCGTCTCTTCGATGACGCTGTTCAAGATTGGTGCATTCTTTAGTTCATCAAATGTTAACTCATCGCTTAGCGAGTAAACTTCTTCCTCTAGCTGGGCTTGTAACTGAGGTTGCTTTAGAACAGCCCAGACAAGATATGTCAAAGTGACAGCTGTCGTATCTGATCCAGCAATAATAAGGTTACCTGCTTCTGCCTGTACACTTGACGCTGTGAGTGTTGTCTTTTCTTGGCCGTCAGCTTCAGCTACCATCTGACTAAACAAATTGGCTCTGCTTAGTCCGTCTCCAGCACTTTGCATATTCCTGACTGCTACGGCGCCGTGATCGTAGACGAGGTTATCGGCATTCAACAGCGTCCTCAGGCTCTGGGAAGGGATGAATTGAAGAAAAGAGTAGATCCAGGATAACTCATTTCTGATGCCACTGTTTATCATGGCCAGTTGAATTGAGTCGATGTACCGTGTTTGCTAGTATTCTTAGTAAAGACTTTTTTCATGATTTCCTGGGAGTTGCTTACCTTGCCCTGTTCCAACATGTGGAATGACTCTCCAAAAGATAGATGAGCGATCACATCTGTAGCCATGAGTGTCCACCACTTGAACACATCCGCACCAGCTCCGAGAGCATCTTGTTTGATCCTCTGAACTGCGAGGCTGGTCTTTTGTCTGATCTCGGGTTCCCAGTTGGTAAGTAAAGAGCCGTTACTAAAAGCGCGAGCAAACAGTCTTCGGCGAGCGGAATGTTGATGAGGGTCGCGCATGGCAAAGATACCAGGTTCGCGACCAGGAGTTATGCCATCATACCAAGCTGACTTGAGGAATCCTGAGCCAATCTTGTGCACTGCAGAAACAGCTTCCACGTCACTCGCGGATACCTCGTGAGGGGAGATACGGACGACAGGGCCGTATCTATGATGAAGTGAATGGACATAGTGTATCCGATTACCGGTGACAACGTGGAACTTAAGCACCAAGTGAGTGAAGTGAGTGTACCAAGGACCGGGTAAGCGACGTAGAGGCGATGAGAGTGCTGTGACCAGAGCGTAACTTGCGACAATCAAGACGAACACACCGGCGAACAAAGGCGCTCCAGGAGTAGTAATGAGGGTCATTTTGAAAGTTGCACTGCGACCTCTGTTGTCAAATCGAGAAATGATCAAACACGGTCGAGACTCGAGCTTACTTATGAATGAGTATCTGCTTGATTATAAATGAGCATCTACTTGCTTATGAATGAGCATCTTATATGTCTCCGACCCTCCGTACATTCCCATAGGTCATCGGCATTCGGGAGTTTGGAGGAACCGGACCCCGCGCCGGTTGTGGTGACCTCCACATCCCGATTCACGGCATGCCGACATAATCTCAATATATTAGCAGTCATTGACAGCACAATACTTTCCATTTACTGGTAAATCTGTTAACATTCTCAATCACGAAAAATGTAGAAGGATAGTATAGCTTAGTGTTCTTTAGACATCTCAATTCTTTTATGCAATCTTCCTATCTTACAAACTCACATCCATTTTCGGAGATCATCCCAGTAGAGTAGTTAATTGGCTAAATTCGTGGCCTTGACCTCGAGCTCAGATCACATCAGGTGTTTCCTCCGCCTCCTTCTTCTCAAGAGGCTTGTCAAGTCCGAGTCTCTGGCGAGTGGTATAGGTAGCAATGGAACCATTTTGGTCAGCCTCAGTGATAAGCTCCTTGCGACGAGTGTCGACCAAAAGTCGGATGAGATCAGGACGCATGTAATGACCCGCAAAGTCGGCGAGGACCTTAGTGAGGTGGCACTCGTTAAGGTCAATGTCAACAAAGAGAAGACCGTCAAAATCCTTCTCAGGCTTGACAACAAGGCTGCCGTCGGGTCGGTAAATACGGGCATGGCCGTTGTAGACTGAGGGGTCGGTCTCGGGCTCCACACCTTCAGGAGTGTTGATCTTTAGACCCTCGACTGAGAGACGCTGGAAGGGAGCAAGAGTCCATGTACCAGTCTCAATGGCATACTCAGGAGTGACCAAGTCGGAGGCTGGGTCGGCATAGTTGGTAGCAGGGTCGGGATAAACCTGGCGCTCCTTGCCAGGGTAGACAGGCCATGCAGCGACGTGAACCTGCTCACCCGCAGAGACGTTGAGAGACTTGAGGAAGGGGTTCATGTTCTCCCAGCAGTTGAGCTGGCCGACACGTCCAATCTCAGTCTCGCTGACAGACATGAAGGTATCGCCGGCTCCGTCGCCGTAAACAAGCTTCTCAACGTGAGTGGGCTTAATCTTGCGGCGGTGGTTAATGACGGCGCCATCAGGACCGATCAAAACCTGGGAGAGGTAAAGGGTGGCGTGATCAATCTCGGAGAATCCCAAAGAGACAAAGATCTGGTTATCGCGAGCAGCACGTCGAATGCGGCGCATCTCTTCAGAGTCGACTGCCATGGAGTTCTCGCGGTATCTCTTGAGCATAGGGAGAGACTGGAGGTAGGTAACCTTCCACATCCAGTAAGGATATCCAGGAATCCCTATGAGATGTCAGTACGTCATTCGAAGATGCATCAGGAAGTCGGAGAAAACTTACAAACTTCAGGAAAGGCAACAAACTTGCATCCAGCTTGGCCAGCTTCGTTGATGAAGTCGATGGTCTTGCGAACACCGCCCTCAAGATCGAACCACTAAATATTGTCAGTCGACGGACCGGTATCCTAATGATGATGGACTCACTCCAGGCTCAGAGGTGACAGCGGCGGCCTTGTACTTGGTGATAACCATATTGGAGGTTGATGGAGAGATATTTTGTGAAAGTGTTTGACTGTAGTGTTTCTGTGTGTTGATGAGAATGATTCAAATGTTTTGGGCGTGACAGAGCTAGATATTTATACAAGATTGACAGAGACGGATTTGGTACAAAGTACTAACAGTGGAATTGCTCTAAACACAATAACTAGTGAAACAGTCCGAGACGCCGAAAGGTTCCGATATCTCCATCTTCATGATCATTGCACAATAGAAAGTCATGAGTTGCGTATTGCATAGAAAATGCACGTATAGTAGCAACTGTACACTCACAGGGTTGTATGCAGGCCGCGAGCTCAGCCAATAACAATGCGGTATCGTGAGTTGTCCTAGATCTACCGGCAATGATCGATGGAATCTTAGTCAGGTTCCATATATCTGCTAGGGTCCGTGATGGTGTAAAGCGGCATGTTCGGGATATAATGGCATGATAGCCCACACTGTAGACTGTGATATGTAGGTCGAGATTTGCAGGTTGCCGCTGCGGCATGTTGCGGGCCGCAGATTTATATCTGGTGCGGCGGAGCGGCCATCTATCATGGACCTCCAAGGACAACATGTGGAAGGATAGTCATGAAGTGACACAATGTCCACTGAGCATGTTAATGTTTCTCGTACGAAGCGACATGTTCCGGTGACACCCGGATCGAGCCGTGTGAAAGATCGATTCAGTCGCGAGAATATGGTCATACTCGTATCCGTATACAGATGTTGAAGAAATTATAATCAACGATACCGCCTGAGTAACCGGATGGTTCGGTTGACAGTTGTTCTATCATGGGGCATTATCATAGTAATTCAATGCTACTCTTATGATCTATAAAACGTAACCTCCTGAACTGCGTTGACGTTGACTTGAAATGATGCATTACCCTAAACTTGACATTCAAGTTCGCAATAACGTTTCAGATAGATAACGAATGAGTCTCTTTCTCACCCGAGACATGTTTCAGGATATCATTGGTTCCACTTAAGTTGGAAAGGGAGGACTTTACTTCTTATCATAAACTAAGACAAGTCACATGGAGAACAAACTCACAGCCAAACTCTACTATGATACCACAAAATATGGCAGCAGTTAACCTTGGAGGTTGTGTCCAGAGATCCCTATCTCAACAAACTCAATCTAAAGTTGCTACAAGAATTATAAAAAGAAATAAAGACCGAGACGAGGCTCGACAGAAAAGACAAGAAAAGACAAAAGATTGTCCACCAATGCTGCACCTTAAGCGCCATGTCGCTCCACACGTTCATGATCGGAGAACCCATTTTCTATGGTGTTCTACTCGTCCCGAGTGGCCTCCTCGCTAAACGTCATGGTAAGCCGGGATATCTTGGCTGGGGGCTTGTCACGCTCTTCTGTGTGATGCATACCATCGGCGGCGCTATGCTACTGGCTGGAACTAGACATGCCATGTCAGTTCTCAATAGCTGTCCCGGCATTCTCCTGCTCGCCAGTTGTGGTCTCTGGTGGGAAGCGTACGTATAACGAGCTACCCGTTCCAGGCTGGAATCTCTGACATCATGCACAGCAATCACCATCTGGAATCACTCAGCATGATTGGAAAGGTCAAGGTCGCTGTGGTTCACCTCCTTGTACTTGCTGGTATAGTCATGATGGTCATGGATATCCGTATGCTAAGTGGCCAGATGAATACCAACGTCGCCTGTGGATGTTGGGGAATAGCATGGCTAGCAGCTTTTGTACAGGCCATATGCAGCATGAAGGCTCAAGGGTTTGGTTTTGGAGAGCCCGCTCAAAAGGTCAACCCCCGAGTGTCCCCTTTTCGAAATCCAAACTAACTTTTCCTAGCTTCTCATGGCGGCAACGTTGGGTGCAGTTTGCGCTGGCGTGCGTATCATATACACGATTCTTGCCAGGACAAGGTTGGTGTATGGCATACACCCAAGAGGCGGTAGTTATACAATGACCCTGTCGTGCGTACTTCTTCCTGAAGCTCTCGCAACGCTTTTCTTCATCGTTGTTGGGGTGATGACGCGCGAAATTGGTGGTTGAGATTGATCACATGTGAACTAAGTTGCGATATCGGCCTCAGTTGCCCGCTACAACAAAACCTTCACATGCTCGGCTACAAAGTTTGTATAAGGTGGTTAGGTTTGACCCGCTGGCCATATGGCCGAGTTGGACTTTGTAGAGAAGAAATTTTAATTCTGTGTCTTTGAAGTTTATGGTTAGGCCCGTGGCTTTGTGCAACATGACTTGGGTATCTTGGCGCAGCATCTTTAGCAACTGATAGATAGGTAGTGTCGACAATATCCTTAACTCCAAAGTCAGACCCAATCGATAAATATCTGGAAATAATGTAACAGTAACTCAATTAGCCCTATAGGCGACATCTATTGCTGTTGAGAAAGGTATATTGCTTACATTATCGCCTTGCAAATATGTCGGAAATGTATGAGACTGTATAATGTACAGCTCATTCACCTCATTAGTATATACATACACATACAGATGTAATGAATCGAATACACAAAGTGTCCATTGGTGGCATTTCTCATTCAAAAATCATTAAAAGGTGGTACTTTAAACAATCAACATGTCAACCCCCAAGGCCAACAACGCATATTTGTATCCACCAATATGTTCAACCCCGAGTATTCCAGCAGCATTACTTTCCGACGATTTATCCTCAGGTAGGGCAGTCTCAAGCGATGCGGTTCCTGTTGAAGAGGGACGCTCGGGCGATACAGTACTCGCATCGGCCGTAGGTGTACTAGTGGTTCCATGAGCGGAGCCTGAGCTATGTTCTTCCTTTGATATCTCTGTCCCAATCAGACCAAGTCGAGACTTGGTTGAACCTGAATTTCCGCATATCTTATGGACAAGCTCAAGTTGACCATTCCAATAGTCGACGGCAGGGTCAGAAGCAACCGTCCATTGCAGACTCCCGGTCATTGCAGTAATAACTTTGCCATAGCAGGGATGACAGAGCTCTTCGTAAGGCCTTTGCTCGTCGTCTTCGATCTCGGTAAAACCGTCTATGATTTCTTACCACTAAGTTAGCGATGTACTATGGACTAAGCGAGGCCTGGATTTTGTTGCTTACCCTGGCAGTATCGGCCTGTTTTGGGGTCCTTGACACAAGTCTCATTCCATGATCGCCAAAGCTCACCACCCAAGCCCGTATGGGATACCTTGTCTAGAACGAGGAAATTATCCTCCCCCTCGTCGCATGCATAGGTAACTGTGTCATACCAGCTTTTTAGAGAATCGTAGCAGGTGTCGCTGCAAATAGAGTCGGCGAGCTCGAGTTTTTCCTGTGTCCAGTCGGGGTATTCTTCTAGGAGTAAAGGAAGGAATTTGTCACACTTTACGTCGGCTTCCAGCGCTTTGTTGCAGGCTTTGTTGGTGAGGGTACTGTCGCCAGGTTTTCTCACGTCGGGAAGAATGTCGGCGATGGCACTCGTCGACAGGCCCAAAGCTAGAACGAGACTGACCAACATTGTAATTACAATTTTTCCAGTCGACAGATGGATCGCTGCGGTGGTGAAGCTGGATGAAAAGTACGGCCGACTCAGGGAGAAAAACGTCGGTTCTCATATGTACTCTATAGACACTTCTGAATAAGTGGGAAGAAACGGGGCGCCGGAACTGATGAAATTTTCCCGGCGACGAGTCATCGGTTAAAATGGAATGAAGTAGTTAATTTCCATCGGTCAAATTCAATCGTGAAACAATGGCATGAGCGAGAGTCCAAGAGTCCAAAAGAGAAATCTTTTGCGTGCGCTAGAGATGCCAAGTCGGCTCAATGAAGATATTCCCGACTAAAACCCCTGTCTAGTGCAATCAGGGCCCTTAATTCACGTAACATGTTGTTGGTTGTCAGTTGTTGGTTGTTAATTTTTAGTTGTTGGGTGTTGGTTGTCAGTTGCTAAGACTGCATAGTTTAATTACGAGCATTAACGACCACAAAACAAAGTGACATTACATACATTGTGGGACGATTCTTCGTTCTCGGCTACCGATATAATGAAAAGTCTGCTTACAGGCACCAACCCCTACGAGTTAGACTAGGCAACCAAGGCGAAAAGCCTCCATCACTCTCATCAGCCCTTCAAGTCCTGGTTGCTTTCAAGTCTATGTGATGTTGTTACGTTCCATCGCTTTATGATTAATGAAAATCAGTGAGGTCTCGAACAACACTTCAACAGAGTTGAGCTAGTGGTTGTAGGCTTTGCACTATAAAGACGCTATTCCTATCTTGGAGAGTGGTCTCATCGCCTTCACAAGGCTCTACAAGTCGCGTCATACAAGTCGCGTCAAGATAACAGAAGCTGTGTTCACAAGATCGAAGACACTTGAATGATCAGCCAATTACCACGGCCACATCACATTTGTGCACTACCTTCAATTTCCATACCTCGCCCAACCTTAGGAACGCTCTTGGCCGACCGAGCGATGCCTCTCACGCAGTCCCAAGCCGCCCCCTCGCCACGGGCTTCATCTGCAGGCACATCTTCATATAACCTGTGGTCTCCCGATCAACACTTCTTACTTATGGATAATCTGCTTGTGGCACGTAGACAAGAGCGACTCAACTCCAAGAGGCCGGCGGTTTTGAAGTGTGTGTGGGAGAGCTTCCTGCCTAGTTTCCGTAAGAGGTTCCCTGATGTTGAGTGGGACTCCTGGCGGATCTAGGCTCAATACCAACATATCAGGGATGAGTATCGTGTATACCGTGAGATGGAGAATTGCCCAGGAAAAGGCTACAATGATACCATGTCAAAGGTGTTGGTCAGCCGGCAGCAAGAGGAGGATATCAAGAGTGCTCACCCGAGGGTTGGTGCTCGACTGATAAAGAATGGTCTCCTTATTGACGAGCACATAACGATCGATGCATATCATGAGATATCCTCTGATGACCCCCCGGTCGGCATGTTCATATGTGAAGCTGGCGATGATGCTGCTTTTGCACGGCATAGGAGGATGCCCTTACCCTCATCGCCAACAACACAGACTCCCGTGAGGAGAATCGGAAAGCGGCCAGCAGAGACAGTGATACCGCCCAACGATGCGCTAGTGCTCCATCGGCAGAAGAAGAGGAAGTCGGCAAAGAAAAGCGACGATGCTATAGAGGATCTGAAGGCCCTGCTGACAGCAAGTCAGTCAGTTGTTACTCATCATCATATCATCGACCAGCGGCCCGTAGGTGCAGCACATCTGGAAGCTGCTATTGGGGATTGTATTGAGCTTTTCGAAGAAGACCGCGGTATTCCATTCATCATTAAGATGGTTAACTGGTTGAGTGCAGATGTGACAAATGCAATGGTTTGGAACGCTCTTCGTAGTAAGAAGTTGAAGGAGGCATATACTGATTCGCTGCCGTAGCTAGTTAATATAGTGTCGTGTGGTTGAAGAAGTTGAATATAACGGTTGATATGATAATTACGAGAATGTGATTCTGGCATCAAGGATATTGTCATCATTTACCGTGACCGCGGATTTCAGAGAGCAGAAAAATGCCAAGTTAGGAACGTCGCAGCACACGAACGGAGATGTTGGCGTATGGTTCTAGGCTGAATCATCCAGATTACAGACTCATAATAGATCCTCTCCACAACTGCTGCATGGCGCATTTACCGAATGTATTTCCCCATAGGAAGATCGCTTTGAATGAATTTAAACCGCTTGTGCTAATGAAGTCTAGGGTGAGACAGCTACCCTATCATTTTACTACAAGAGTCTTGATCTTGACATCTATTACATCCAATTAGATCAGGCCGCGTGGCCTAATGGCTAAGGCGCTAGATTTCGGTCCTTTAGCAACTGATCCCTCTAGAGATTCCAGGTTCGACTCCTGGCGTGGTCGATTTACATCGCTGATTTATCTTTTTGGGATGTAACACATTGGTATATTTTTTAAGCTCGATACCTTTTTTATATAGTATCATGGGACTGAAGTAAGAAAATCTACTGTATAAAGTGAAAGTAGACGCGTTTGGTGACGCGACTACTGCGTGTCGGGCAGATAATGTCACGATATCCCAGCCTCAAATTATATTTCACTGAAAAAATTTGATGTGCGGCGTTCATTTGTGAGTATGTTACTGACATACTTTGTCATCTATTCATTACTTTATCTAAATAACCAGCCTTCCTAAAACCATTCTGTAATCCATAACCCAAATCATTTCATCTTTACACCTTTCAAGTAGTGAACGGGTTGAAGTCAATACCAAGACGGTCAGCCTCAGACCTAATCTTCTTGTTCTTCCTGGTGAGAAACCACTTGATGGTGGAAGCAAGCGCAATACCAAGACCGGCAAAGACGATCTGGAGAATCATGGCCATGGTGTATCGAGGTTGATCCTTGTCAGGGAAGAAGTAAGGCGAGATGACGTTACCCAAGTGTCCAAAGATGTTGACAATGGCACCAGCAGCAGCTCGCTTTTCGGGTGTCTGACTCATGGTAGACACAGCCCAGGTGTACTGAAGAGTGTTGGCAGAGAAGCAACCAGCTGCGTAGAGGAATGTCATGGCGTAGCGGACGGCTGCGTTTCCGGTTGCAACCGTCACAATGAAACCAGCGACGGAGCACGACAGGGGGATCACAATGTGAAGTCCTCGTTCCTGGCGGCGATCCGAATCCCAAGATACGTAGAATGTGCACAACGTACCGAAAATGTAGGGAGGAGCAGTCATGAGTAGCGATGTAACGCTGTTACCGAAACCTTGAAACTGTTAGAAAGATTGCATCAGACCAGAAAAAAGAGTTAAGACATACCAAGACCTCGAACAATAGTAGGGAAGAAGTTGTTGAATCCATAAGAAGAGGTGATGAAGATGTTCATGAAAAGGAACATGTAAAGCTTGATATCGATGACAGCAAGCTTGAGTCCAACCCAGACAGTTGACTTCTCGTGAATCTCAACTCGGTCATCGAGAATACGGGCAGCAGCGACCTTGCGCATATCTTCGGTCATGTACCGGGTAGCACCACCAGTAGGAGACTCAGGGTAGTTGGGTAGTACAAAGTAAGCAGTGATGGCAAAGAATCCGCTCATGGCACCCTCAAGGATGAAAAGCCACTTCCAACCTGCCAGACCCATAGGACCATCGAGACCACTGAAGACACCGGCTGCGATGAGACCAGAAAAGGCCTGAGCAAGGACGAGACCAGAGTATAGAAGAGCGACACGGAGAGCGAATTCGCGACGGGTATACCAGCAGGACATGAGGAAGACAGCCTGGAAGGAATTAGTTGGATCATCAATGGATAGTTGTGGAATTTGGAACTTACACCAGGGAATAAAGGCGCCTCGACGATACCGAGAACAAACTGCACAGCCCAAAGTCCACCAGCACTCGTGCAGAGCACTGTCATGGCAGAGATGGCAGACCAGATGAAAGCAGCGACAGGGAGGTAGATGGAAGGTCGAACACGCGTGATCAACATGTTGGAAGGTAGCTGAGCAAGCATGTATCCGACAGTGAGAATGGCAACGGCAGTCTGGTAATCGCCATCCTTGAGCTTAAGATCCTCATTGAAGGTGTTGAGTCTGGCCTGAGCGATGTTGGTGCGGTTCAGGTAGTTGAACATGTAGAGAATCCAGAGCTGGGGAAGCATCCACATGTCGAGCTTGCGAACAATCTTCTTCTCGAGCTCTGCAGCGTTGGGAAGACCGAGAGCTGCGACGTTGGAGAGGTGGGCAACTACCTCGGGCTTTTCTTGAGCATACGAGGTTGTGTTTTCCAGAGGACCTCCGATGTCCTTGGCGTCCTCGCCCTCGTGGGCTTGCGGTTTAGGGTCTGACATGACTGTGGCTTCTGTCCACGAGGGAGGTAAAAGAGACGGGAGTAAGAGGGGAGAGGGACAGAAGGAATAGTCTGTCTGTCGTTCGAACGTCAACGTCTATGCCCTCCGTCTTTATACCTCTCCACCCACATCCTCAACCACCTCCTTGACCCTCTTCAAGAAAGACCATGACGAAACTCCACTGTCGGAGGATGGTAGTATTGCCTCAAGACTGCGGGGAACCCTTACTCGCATGTTGTAAGATGGGGCATCATGTCCTGGAAGAGAAGGTGCCGGACGTCTTGGCTTTGCGTAAAGGGAGAAAGTAATGGCCACGCGAAATAGGCGAATTATGAGAGAGCCAAGCCAACAAACTGAGGAAGAAGAAGAAGAAAGGCGAGAGGACGGGGGAAAAGGCCAAGACATATGGCCATGGCTTATATTGTGGGGGAATACTGGGGAGTTAAGATGGTAGGTAGTCTAACATGAATAGGTGTGCATCCTATGTATCATTTCCAGCGGAGAAGATGGCAAATGCGTTCTTTCTTTAGGCAAGATGATTGGGGTGATTGGGGTAGTTGACTAATAAAAAGGTAATATTTTCGTATAAACCAGGCACTTACCGGTATTTGTTTATGGTTGTTGAATGCTCTGTATATCCCAATAACAGAGTTGCGAGACTCCCTCTTAAGACGATTTCTGTTCCCCAGGCTAAGCATTTTTAGCTATGCCAATCCCCCAGATTCTCTTGATGCGCCTTGGCTCGTAACAAGGCTTGTCTCTCTTGGCGAGCGATTTTCCCTATGTCTCACTCTTTCTTCTCTGCAGTGATGATGAATACATCCATCGGCGGCCAATTCAAATGCCGACCAAGAAACAAGCCAAGACTCCAAATCTCTGGGGGAGGTTCAGGTAAGCCAACCCCCTCATCACTCTTCTCCAATCAGAACCTGGCCATTATAGCTATGTACATGCAAACAACTCGGGGAAGCCGTAGGGGTTTACGTGCAAAGTGGGTATCATTTATGTACAAGTATGTACATACCATGCAATGTAATGATTTGTAACAAAATACCTCTCTTGGCAGACTTGAAATGCGGAGATACTACAAGTCTAGAAGGGTTGGAAAAGGTTTGTTTTTTCCGACTCCGCGGTAGGCTGGCTGGCAGGGTAGACAACAGGCAACGAAGTATGTCTAGTAGGACAAACTGGGGATGGTGGGAAAAAGTTGGAGTCTTGGCTGTGGAAATTCATGATTCAGGTGGTAACGAGAGCGTGGGGGAACCCCAACCCAATGTTTCCAAGGGGTAACGATCCCCACTTGTCTGAGGGGAAGAGAGAACAAGAAATTTGAAGGATGGAGGTAGGTAATTTGGTATCATGTCGAGATCTGTGATGATAATAGTAGCTGTGTAATGATGTATTACATGGAAAGACAATGTTCTACGGATGATATAGGCACTGTCGAGATAATTGAAGGTTTCTTTTTGCAAAGCCTATGTCAAAAATAATGACGAACTTCGTACTTCCCATTAAAGTCTCCGGATATTTGACGGACATTGTTTTGACCGCCTCCAAAAGGTGAAACCATCACCTGTCTATCTCACTTACTCCGTTCTCATGCCCCATGCCCAACAGAATCCTAAATAAGCTCAGATTTAACCTCAGCAACGCTCAGACCGAATCCTTCTCGAAACAGGTATCACCTCAACCGAGTCAGGATGCATGGTTGTTCAGGGTAGTATCACAGCGGTTATCATCAGGCCATATTTTGTCTCTACCAGGTTCTGGAAGCGGCTAATCGACGGAGCGCGCAAGAAAAGGACCGAGACAAGGATAATCATGATGCAAAATGTGATAAATTGTTTACTTATTATGCTACGAACAAATTGTAATTATAGATTGTTGCATTGAATCTGGAGACAAAGCAGAACTGAGTTGAGTCGGGACGCCAAGCCGAGACGCCAAGTAGAGATGCCGTGCTTGAGCCGATCATGTGAGGAGGCCAAACGGAGAGAAGAGCGGTGTCAGGGTCTTGTTCCATCATATATAGTAATAGACTCCCCCGGTCTCATGATGAAAGGATTTTACGGAGCGGATTTTGGTGACTTGGACGAGCTTTGTTGTTGTCCTAATCAGGACACTCCGACCACTGAAC
This sequence comes from Fusarium armeniacum, assembly GCA_013618295.1. Classification (NCBI taxonomy): domain Eukaryota; kingdom Fungi; phylum Ascomycota; class Sordariomycetes; order Hypocreales; family Nectriaceae; genus Fusarium; species Fusarium armeniacum. The sequence goes on along the minus strand of JABFER010000183.1, from coordinate 118,029 downwards.
AATTGGCCAATCGGAGTCTGGCTGTTCCGCTGAGACAAGGCCGTTGTTGTCTTGGTGAACAATATGATTGACACATTCACATCTAAGCATCGCCACCATCACCAATGTTGCACAACCTTGCATAACAGAACGCATTAATATTTCATTACTTGACTCAATAATTATCTACCCAAAATCTCCTTTTGTTCTCTCATTCATAGTTATTCTTGGTAGCCAGACCCCAAAAGTAAGCTGCCCAAGCACCAAGAATAAGCACAACAACAGCTCCAAAGTTGACAGTTCCCAACTTGCGGTTCCATTCACTTCGTCCCTCCTTCTCAGATTCTTCCCTCTTGGCATTGATGATATGCCCATTCTCAACTCTCTTGCTGCGACTCCACTGCAAATGTCCCATGATATCACTAGCGAAACCCAGTGCTAGGATGATCAGTGCCACCACCACGGAACCAGCAGCCATTGTCGCGTAAAGAATTGTGACGTTGTCGTAGCTGTTGTCATCACGATCTTGGAGAACACCCGCAACGACACCCACAATGATGGTCATGCTGTTGTTTATCGCAATCTTGATCGCGTAGCCTGACCCAAAGACCTCTTGGTACCACATGCTGGTGCGGATGCTGTCAATAATGACAGTAGGTCCAAATGATGAAGCGACGGCAAATATACCAAAGCTTGCGGCTGTTCCGGATACTGTTGGTCCCCAAGCGGCGAGACACATGGACAAGAGCATACCACTTCCGCACACAACCATAAGTGTTATTCGCTGTCCAAACATATCGACAAAGATACCGATCAATGGCACAAAGAAGAAGCCCAGGTATTGCGACATGGAAGAGTACCAGCCTGCCTTGACAGCCGAGATCTTGAAGCGCTGCTGAGCCAATTCCGTGCTGTTGGATGCAAAGATGCTAGCCGTGGAGGTCTGAAAGAGTGAAAACAGGCAAATCATCCAGAAAGACCAAGGCAGTGACAACATCTTGCGGATCTCAAACTTTTTGTTGTTCTCGGTCAACTTCTCTCCTGTAGCAGGATCTCTAGTGCCCGCGTATCGCTTCTCGCACCAGCGTGTGAACCACCAGAAGAAAAGAGTCGCGACATTGGTGAACAAGTTCATAAAGACAGCCATCCAGTACGCCCAGCTGAAATCGCCGAGGTTCTCAGCTATCACGTTGGCTGTGGCTTTTCCTACAAAGGAACCAATTTTGCCAATGCCGAGTTCGAAAGCGAGTGTTGATGCAAAGCCAGATGAGGGAGGGAACCACGAAGAGAAGATCTTGTATTGGGCAACTTGTGTTGCGACATCACCGAGGGCTTGGATGACGGCACCTCCAATCATGAACTTGTAGCTTCGAACTGTTGTGGCTGCTGCGACAAGGATTGCTCCCAAACTGAAGACGGCGTTTCCCCAGAGCATGGTGCCTGAGATAAAGGTTAGTACTAATCAGAGATGATAGCAGTTGAGATACATACTGGCGCCACCGTAGCGGTCTGTGAGAACACCACTAACAAGGATGAGAGCAGTCTTGATAAAGTTCTCACTTGTATCAAGGACAGCATATTGGGTGTTTGAAATGTGAAGCTCCTAGTAATTACAGGTTAGGGGATGTCCAATTGCTTCAAGTGTTCTCTATCGACTTACCTTTTTCAGGGTACTCTTTAAAGCACCTGTGACACCACTACTCCAGTGTCCACCAAAGCCAATCATACTGACGATGACGACAGAGAATATCTTCATACTCAAAGGCACAGGCTTCTTGCCATGGTCCTCACTGCCATTGTCGTTGTCTGAATGGTCAGAGACTGGAGTGACATGGGTCATGTCCTTGACTTCCTTTGAAGGCTCCATCTTGCGAGAAAAGAATGATGAATGATGCAAGAGGAGATGAAAGAAAGATTATCAGATGGCGATGATGGTTCTTTATCAGATCAAATCGGGTGGAACCGTTTCCAGAATTTTAACAAGGTTTGTCACGTCCGAGTCCAGACCCGCTAGATTAATTTGTCCCCCACTTGGTACGAACATGTCAGGAGAGAGCTGAGATGAATTTTGAGGAGGATACAACGGTTGTTAGCGGAGTGACATTTAGTGAGTGATAATCAGTATGGATACTGTGGCCAGAGGAAAGAAAAAGGATGAAGTATCCACCTGTAGAGAGTTGCATACTTGTCATCTTCATTGATCCTATCAACTCTCAAGACTGGACCTTGAAAACGCTGAGATAGTCACAAGATGTTAACAAAAAGACTTGCTCAGCATGATCTGATAAGCCACTTCTCCAATAATTGAACTTTTCCAGCCAGTCGGTTTCTCCCCAGTCTTTTCTCAAACGAGTTAGCCCCCGAGACTCGGAGCCAGATCCAGCAGAATCTTCTCACTGTGAGACGCTACGGTCCACATCAAAAAGGGATAAACACTGGAAATCCCCTTTCTCACTGTGAAAAAAACAAAAACCCACGATTATCAGCCAAGATTATCTTGCTTTATCTTGATCTTGCTAGCCCAAATGGCGTGTTTCTGCAAGCATGTTGATCAACTGATTGATAACTTTGATCCATCCTCCACAGCCCGTCTCGCATCCAGTCTAAACAAACACCTCGAAGCGATCCGATCCATCCTCGCTAAGAATAAATCCCTCTCCAAGGAGGTTCGGTACCAGGTTATTCCGAGTAATCAGCGCACGGCCAAGATCTTGTCACTCCAATCCATCACTTTTGACAGGGTTAGAAAACTGCACGAGACTCTACAGAATGACACCAAGGGCTTTTGGACTTCCAATAGCGATTCGCTGCTTCAGGAGCTGAGGAGACGAGTTGCATGTGTCACGATATTTCTAAGATCAAAAATTAATGATGATGCTTGGATCGCCGAGGATGTTGCTGATGTTGTCAAGGGGAGGACAGTATCTGAGTTGAGATATGCTGGAAACAAGTATATCAAGATTGCTAGAAAACTCGGAGGAGTCGGATCCATTATTTGGCTTCCTTTGGAAGTCCCCGCTTCTACGTGAGTGTTCCAATCAGACCAGGTCAACTGTCCTAACGTGGTTAGATATGAGAGGTATCTGAATATGGATGATACAGAAGCATTCGAGCATCTGAAGAACATTGGGTCCGAGGCTCCCGATTTGAACTTTTTCGTTCAACGTCTCATAACAGAACAGCTCAACGGTACATAACCTCTCGACTATTCGGGACTTTACTAACAGATACCAGATCCCACACTCACTCTATCCTTCCGTAACCTCCTCTCGGAGTATGGAGACTGCTTTCTACCATCCGAGCAAGGCCTTCTTCTCCTTCATACACTAGGAGGAACTGACATTCCGATTGACCTTTTAAAAAGTGTCAAGATACCAATGCGACGTTGGACAGATGAGGGAGAGATACAGAGCATAAGTGCCGTCGACTTTGGGTTTAGCCCAGATCTACTTACTGTACTGTCCAAGGATAACGTCTTGTCACAAGTTGAACAAAGGGCTGAGGTAACCCAGCAAACCTTGGAGGATGGTGCGGTAACTCTGTCCCTTCATCCTCGAGCAAGAGAAGAGATTTCCAATCGTTTATCACCACAAACGATAGAAGACTGGGAAACAACAGCTCTTCGGCTATTATGCTTTGCCTCTCCTCCATGTTACGAAGGAAAAGTCAATTGGTATATCTATTCATTCATGCAAATCACTCCTCAGAACGTAGCTAACACGCCATAGGCCACTCCCTTCCAAGAAAGCAATCTGGACCATCCTCGATAGATTAACAATCCAAAAAAGAATCCCAACATCGTTACGAACCTGCGTCATAGAAGCCCTCCTCTACTTCTGCGAACGTGATCTCTTCAGCATCCGTCTTGCCGCCATTCAACGCGCAAAGACCCTCTTACGCAAAAACATGCCCTTTTACTATCAAGCATCTGTCACCCTCTTCGACAGCATAATATCTGGCAAGGATGGCAACTTTGAGCGCTCAAACGCTATCATCAATGAGTTCCTATCGTCTGACCAATATGAGGCCAACACAAGATCCGACAACGCTTTGAGAGGAAGACTGCACATTTCAAGTATCGAGAACAAAATCCATAGATATGATACGGAAGTCGCCGCGACTATATACAACTGGAAGGGTATCCATCCGCTTTCCACATTCGAGATTGAAGTTACTAGGAGGTTGCAGGGCGTTGCGGCCAAGTTCTTCCATTCTATTGGAGATTTTAAAACGACCAGGGCTTCTTTGGAACAGCATTTGTGGTTGAATTCTACCATGCCAATACGACACAACACAAAATTGCTGATCGTCACAAGATTGGCAGAGATTCACTGCGAGTTGCACGAGTATGACAAGGCTCTTCAGATTATACAAGTAGAGCTTGATACCATGTCTGTGAGAAAGGGAAGACCCTTTCGACGACTCTCCATGGCAATGGGAGAAGCTTACATTGGCCTTGGCCAGTTTGACAATGCTACTTCAGTCCTCGAAGAGCTCATCGCCGTCGAACCACCAGAGTTGGACGATTTGAATGACCAAGTCCTGAAAATGAGACGTTGCATTCTCTCCGCACGCATCCAGCACGCACGCGGTGACTTTGTCAGTGCTTTGATGCTTTGGAACCAAGCTGGTCAAGAGATGCAGAACCTATCAACATTTAGCTCCCGTCATGGGTGGATTGCAGCTATCATCCACCTCTCTATCGCCCATGCACAGATATTCACGGGCGACATCGAGGGAGGGAGGAAATCCTGGGATGCCGCTATTGAAGTGACCATGAAAGAGCGGTTCGAATTTGTATTTCCGGTCCTTGCGACGACTTGGTTGCAAAAGATTGTGGGGGAGATTTATCAAGCCCAGGGATGGCCATTGAGGATTATGATGCCAGGTGGGAAGTCTGATCTTACCTGGTTGTGACATAGACGTGTCTTGACCACTTCCCTTTAGGGAACTAATGTAATAACTTGTTGATTTTGTGAAGCTGACATGTGTCAAACGAAGATGCTGGCCATGTCATTGGAACTTCGGTGTTGCATTCTCAGTTGAATCAGAACCATTGCTGACAGGCAGGACTTCATATCAAGTGCATAAGCATCAAGCCTTACCCTTTTCGAAAGACACCTGTGTTCCATCTTGACATGAAAGACACATTTAATGTATAGAAGGATCACAAAAGTTCACCAGTCATCTTGCTACCACACCCCGCATCCCAGAGGCACTAAAACACAACAAGGCTGACAGTATTACGACTTGCCTAAAATGTCTAGTGCTCACCCTAACCTTGATACATATATCTCATGTCGTCACGACCAAAGAACCCAACTTAGCCATCAAAGCATCTCGATCATCAAATCTTTCAACCAAAATGTCTACCAATGGCGAGAAACCAGTCATCGCCATCATCCAGGGCGCTTGGCATCGCACAATCCACTACAAAGAATTCGCCCAATCACTGACCGACAAAGGTTTCACTGTTCTCATGCCTGAAAACGTCTCGACTGGACAAGTTGAAGGCATCAAGGGAAAAATGCATATGGATGACGTTCAAGTTATTCGAAAAGCACTCCAGCCTTCTCTGGATGAAGGAAAGCGGATTGTTCTGGTTTGCCACAGCTACGGTGGCATTCCAGGTTCTGCTGCTGCTGAAGGATATCAACTTCATGAACGAGAGGCAAAGGGTTTGTCCGGAGGAATCGTGCATGTTGTTTACGTCACATCCTTTGCAATTCCTGCCAAGGGTCTATCTCTTTTGACTACTATCGGAGGAACTTATGGTCCTTTCCTGGATAGAACTGTACAGTCCCTCCATCTTGACGTGTTCTAACTTCTGCTGACACAACTTGTCCTTCCAGGAAGACGTTCTGTATTTAAACGACGCAGCAAAGGATTCCTTCTACAATGATCTCCCATCCGAAGATGTAGACAAGGCTCTAGCAGCCTCTACTCATCAGAGTACGGCGAGTTTTGAGACTCCCTCAAACTTTGTTGCCACTGATATCACCGTACCAAGGACGTATGTTGTTTGTGAAGACGATAATGCTATTCCTAAAGAAGGACAGCTAGCTATGGCGGGAGCTATGGGAGATGGAGTCGTGACAGAGACTATCAAGTGTGGGCATTTTCCATTTCTGAGAGAGGAGCCTATATTGAGGGTGCTTGATATTGTCGAGAAAGTTGCTCAGTGAGGCTGGCAATCTTTTATCAGAAAGGAACTGTCATATTTTGAAAGAAGCTTACCGCTGAAACATTCTAGTTACAACCAATTATTAGCTGTATTGCCATCAGTTGGTTTCTGAATAACTGTCCATTTATTCTGAGGGCATGGGAGCAGATCGTCTGGAAAACACCAAAGGTATAGTAAGCTTGTCCATGGCCCCAATCACCTTTCCATGTAACTCAATTTCCCCAACCAACAAGCCGTAAGCATCGTAGCATGATGAGTTCCATCCAGGTCTGGATAAAATCGCTGGCCTAATATTTGTTTTCCACTTCTTCACTTCCTGCATATTTCTCACCCTTGTGACTGCTTGTGACTCGGCTAAATGGATTTCTGGTCACTCGATCTTAGTAATACCCCTCACGTGGCTAAGACTTCATGGAATCTCATTGCGGGGATGTCTTGTTATCAAGCATATACAAGGAGCCTTTCCTCATCCAAAGCCCGATGGGACAGACATAAATGAAGATGATTAAACCTTTTAGAAGTCTGGCACTTTTGAAATCCATTGACCCGTAAGTTTTACCTAAATGTAAGTTGCTTGCAGCTAATGCATTCAGTTGCCCAAGTTTTCTGCAAGATCCCGCCGTTTACAGGCGATGGATAAAAGACTACTACTATTTCATGATTGAAGGATATCCTAGACCGTTCGGATATATGCATTCTTCCATCCTAGATGGACTCAATCTGTCATTACGTTGGCACATAGACAAGACGAGGCGCACGCTGACGATGCCCCGTGGCTCATTCCAAGAACGGACTCAAATCATGCGCGAAACATTACTGCACGCAGTAAGACAAGGCAATGCAACAAGCCCCCGGAAGTTTTATCATGAATCACTGCGAGTTGTATCATCCGAAGGCGAACACGTCCTTGACATGGATCGCAGTGGTCTTGATCCCTTTGGCGTTACAAGCTTCAGCGCACATATGATCGGATTCGTAAAGAGCGGCGACGACATAAAGTACTGGGTCCCCAAACGTCCTTCTAAAAAGTCAACAGTACCCAACAAGCTCGACAGCACCGTCGCAGGGGTCATACGTTCCGGTGAGCAGCCTCTTGGATGTATGGTGCGTAAGATTGCGGCCGAGGCTTCTCTCCCCGCCGAGTACATAAAGAAGAATATTGTTTCACGTGGCACTGTTTCCTATCAAATGGACATCACCAGTACCGGTAACCTGGGCTTACAACATATTGTTTCCTACTTGTATGAGATGGAGCTCAAGGACGGACTGTTGCCTCGACCAGGAAATGACGAGGTTTACTCGTTTACTCTTATGAACCAGGAAGAAGTGATGAGAGCATTAGCCAATGGCGATTTTGTGCCGAACCGCGCTATGGTGTGGTTAGCATACTTTGTGCGGCATGGCATTGTGACACCAGAGAATGAACCAGACTATCTTGAGATTCAGTCTAGGTTGCACAAAAGCCATGAGATGTTCATCGTGGAGGAAATTGGTGGATAAGTATGTTAGAGTATACACGCCTCAATCGCCACTAGATCTTTGTTAACAAGATGTACGAATAGTGAACGCAACTATAGTATTAACTCAGATAATGGAGATCTGGAGCAACATAAGTGATACAGCCATGCATTACAACTAAATCATTGTGGAGAATACTAAAGAAGAAGCTCGATGCGACCACTGCCCGTTTTATTCCCACCAAGAAACCTGGCTCCTCATGTTTGACAGGTCGGGATGACTTTCGGTATAATGGCCGGCATTTTCCTTTTGACCCAAGCTAACTTGTTCCAGCAGGTCGATCCGCCGCCAACGACTGCGTTCCACTACAGAACTAATGCGGACATTCCGAGCGAAATGTATGGTTGATTTCTTTCAGTGGCTTTCAGACGATGGACGCGGCGAGAACCCAAAACCCCTCCATTTCCATTTTCATTTGACTTTATTGTTTGTTGACATTCTTTTTTCTGCCTCTTGTTGAATATCTTGAAACACCTTCCGTCATCATGGCTTCCTCCAAGATCTTCACCAATGGCCGATTCCTTAGAAACACTCATACCTCTCACCAAGAATGCATGATCACGAAAGACTCCAAAATTGTGTACATTGGCCCAGAGAGTGATCCAGCAGTTCAAAAGGCAAAGTCGGACGGTGCTGAAGTTTTGAATCTCAACAACAGAGTTGTCCTCCCTGGCTTTATTGACAGTCATGTCCATCTTTTATTCTTTGGCCTGTCACAACAAAAACTCGACCTGGGAGGCTGCAAGTCTCTGGAGGAAATCCGACAGAGACTATCCAACTTTGCAGCGCGCAACCCTGACCTACCGCATATTCTGTGCCGAGGATGGCTTCAGTCTTCAACCGATGGAATTGGACTGGCGAGTATGATCGATGATATCGACCCAAGACCCATTTTTATCGATTCAAACGATCTTCACTCAGTATGGTGCAATACTGCCGCTTTGAAGAAGCTGCCCATGGAAGAGATGAAAGCAAAAGTGCCCGAATTTATCACTTGTGATGAAGATGGTAACCCAACTGGTCTTCTGGCAGAAGCCGCTGTTACAGCCTTTATCTGGCCTTTTCTTATCCAATCGCTTTCCATGGACGAAAAGTTGGAAGCGTTTGAGAGAGCAATTGAGGCTTACTCTGCAGAGGGTTACACTGGAGTTATCGACATGGCTATGGACGCAATAGCCTGGGAAGCCCTTCAACGACTACGAGAAACCAAGGGAATCAATCTTCACATTGCAGCACACTGGTTTGTCCCTTACGAATCAGACCAATCTCTTCTCGATGCACAAATCCAAGAAGCTATCGACATGCATAACAAATTTCACCCTTCGAAATCCCCAGACTTTTGCATTGTTGGTGTTAAACTCATTGGCGATGGCACAGTCGACGGTTGCACGGCAGCATTATCATACCCCTATGGAGAATCAGTTGACTTGGTCGAACCACTATGGCCAGCCGAGGCTATGAATAGAGCACTGCACCAGATCACGAAAGCCGGTATGCAATGTGCCATACACGCCATCGGAAATGTAGCTGTCACTCAAGCCATCGAAGCAATAGCGAGTACTCAAAATCCCACAGCTCGTCACAGGATAGAGCATCTGGAAATGGCCACTCTCGAAGACGCCCTTCGACTTGGTGGTCTCGGTATAACAGCTTCAGTACAACCCGTACATAGTGATCCTGCTATCCTCGAGGGATACTCCAAACTTGTGAAGCCATCAGCGTGGGAAAACGCATTTCCTTATAAAGAGTGCCTTGACGGTCATGCAAACGTCGCCATTGGTACCGATGCACCCACAGCCAGACATTTATCGTTTCCAAACTTGTACAACGCAACAACTAGAAAGTCAGCCCTTGAGCCTGAGATGGACAAAGTCACGAATGGAAAGAGTGCGATTACTCTGGCGCAGGCTATGAAAGCTGCAACGTATGGTGCTGCGTATTCGAGGTTTGCTGAGACTTGGACGGGTAGTTTGAAGGAAGGATTACGAGCGGACTTTATGGTTCTGCCAGTAATTCCAAAGGTCGAAGGGCTGTTGGATGTCGAGGTCGATGAGACTTGGTTTGGAGGGAAGAAGGTGTATGACAAGAGGACTAAGGGAAGTCAACTGGGTAGTTCTCGATTATAATTCAGGTAAAGGATAGAACCGATTCAGTGAGTACAAAGAACTCTTCATAAAGACTCAACGTTATCTTTTCCTTTACGTCAAAATTCAAATACCGATTGCTCCTGATGAACTTGGCAAAGGGAACAAGCTGGCATCCTGCAATGCCACATCTCTCCCATGGGAGCGTCGCACTTTACCTACAGTGAAGTCGATCATGGTTCGCATGCTCTTGAAAGAAGTAGTCTCGAGTTGATTGTCGGAAGAAGCGTAGCTGCAGAGGAACAGCTTCATTTTCAAATCACACATAAAGTTTCCACGGCTGAATCCTTTGTTTTAGAATATGATTGATTTCTTTTCAATTGTCTAGATTTACCTGGTATCGAACAGGACGCCCTTTTAATAGTAGTTGGGCCCGTAAGGATGGCTCAGTGGGTTCAAACCGTTTAAAGTCATCGATGTACCGTTACCCTGGTAATCACCCTTCTGTGTGGTAAAGTCTTCAATGACTCCCAGATTCTTGATTCTTCCGAGCAAAGCCTCAACAACACGGTATCCCGCACCAGCACTGTAGCCAGGAAGCTCATGTCCGGCGAGCTGAACCTCGTAGTAGGTCAAACCACGCTCATATCCCCACTGTCCGACAATACCAGCCTCACTAAGCCGTCCGCCATTGTACTCTGGGTGGAAAGGCACGTAGAACTGCTTGTCTTGGGGGTACTTCTGGTAACCCTGCTTTCCGTTCCAGGTGACATTTTGCAGAGCAAAGAGGGTTCCGTTGGGAGGGAGGATGAAATCCAAGCGGCCGACACCGATGATGGTGTTGTTGGTGTGCTCAATGACGCGCTTGAGGACACCGTCTTGGGCAGGGGAGAGAGATGTGTCGCTGCGGGTAGAGTTGGGGTTGCCGAAACCAAAGACGTTGTTACGTGTGCACTGGTACCATGTGCTGTCTACAGGCGCGTGAAGAGCCTTCTTAACATCTGTGCGATTGAAGTAGACTTGAGCACCAGGAGGAGAATAGTCGCCCTATTACTTGTCAGTATTGCTTGTACATCAATTGTTGATAGTGGAGAAAACATACCGAGTTAACAATTCCGAGCTGGCTGTAAGTGGTAGGGCAAGTGTCGGTGATGTGGTAAATGTTGAAGCAAGGGTTTTGATCGAGAGCAGCAGCGTAAGTATAATCGAACATGTCACAGGTGTAGTTCTTGGTGTCCAGATAAGGATCCGGCAAGACTGGAAACTTTCCCTCGGGCGGGGGGAAAGTTCCGTACTTCTCAATATACTTGTCGAAACCACAATGCTGGTGTGTCCAGCGGAGCGCATTCATGGTTGTCTCGTTGAGGTAAAAGAGCTTCTCCCAGTACTCGACGAAAGGAAGGATGACAGCTTGCTGCTGGAGTGTGGCATCACCGATGAGGGGATCGTTGATGGCTACACCGCCCAGCTTGTAATAGTCATCATCAGCGGCTGTGATGAAGGCATCGGCGATATATGGGACATAGAAGCCAGCGTAAGACTCGCCGGTGATGTAAGTTGTAGCACCCTTGAGATCAAACGTGTCGATAAAGTTGCGCCAGAAACCAATGAATTGAAGACCAAGCTCTACTTCGTTTGTGATGTTTGGCTTGCCTTGGCTGTAGCCTACACCGACGGGTTGTTCAATCCAGATAACATTGGTCCTATTGAGGTTAGTATGCGCTAGAAGTAGCCGAGAATTTAAACTTACAGGTTGGTCCAGCTGTATGAGTTGGGTGTAGGAGCAAGAGTGCCCTGTTGCCACAAGAAAGGACCATTCTCAGTCAAAAGACCGCTGAGAGAACTGCATCCGGGACCACCGTTCAACCTAAACAGTTAGTTTTAGTCTTGTTGTATGATAAATATTCAATTGACTCACCAGATGAGAACCTCTTCCCCAGCATCGGGGTTGGTACTGGGAAAGAACCAAAAGAACAATTCCCTCTCCTCATCAGGGTCTTGAGAAATGGGCAAAAGTCCGGCATAAGACTCTCCGACATCAAAGTCAACCTCTGGGATAGCAGATCCGTTAACTGCGAACTTTTCCGAGTTCTTGTTCAAGAACTTGGACTTGGATCTCTTCTCAAAAGCCTGCTTTGGAGGAACAGGCGCGCGCTTCTGGTCATTGTGGCGGGGATGAGGACGGTTGAAGGCTTTGATGGCGCCCTGGTTGAAACCAGCCTCGACAATAGAGCCGAGGGCCAAGAAACTACCGGTGATGAGACTGAACCGCATTTTGGATAATCACGGGACAGTATGATCATGCAATAATAAAAGGGCCAAGCAAGGCTGGTGTCTTTTATAAGAAAATGTGCACGGAGATAGTAACACTCGTTCAAGGGCAAGTTTGGCGTCATTCTGGGGACTGATGTCACATCACGGAACACGGCATTTCGCATATCAACTGTTGGACCAGGCATCACCGAAAGGAAAAACGGTTCGAACGGCATCTTACATTACCCATGTACCATGACCATGTACATGTTGGACTGCCCCAAGAGGAACAGCGCATGGGGGGACAAAGCTCAAAAGTTCCGGCTCGATCTTGACAATAAGCGTTGGGTCAAGAGAATTGGAGAAATGCCAAGAGACCTTCCTTTTCTAGAGAGCTGATCTCCAATTGTTCTGTCAGTGCTTTTTGTTTCTTGACCAGTCAGTCCCCTGCATTCGTTGTTATCGCTCCGGGATCTTTTGTTCGCTTATTGGGAGAGACTCAGAGACAGGCTTAGCAGACCCAACCAAGACTAGCTTACTGTGGCATTTGGAGGCGTCGATCTTGATTACGGCACTTGACCCCTCATACTGACCCTTGTTCATTGTCGTCATCATTTCATTCTACACTACAAAAGGACAAGCGAAATGCTTCCCAACCGAGGATGTTTTGACGTGGGTCTTATCCTGTTATCGCTTATTTTCGATGGAATGCTACTCTGTAGCTTACATAGTAGCATGAACGGGTACACACAATTGTTGGGATCTTTGTGATTACCTTGCGATCTGCAAGTGTCCTTGAGGTGCAGGGTAGTCCGTCATACACCGATTGTACCAGGTAGAGTAACAGTACATAGGTGATTTCTGACCGACCACGGTTAAAACCGGTGAGCCGCATATTTGATCGATCGATAATGAGAGAATCTTTAGCAAAAAGTCTAAAAAGCCTCACGTTGGATTGTGACTACGCGTCTCGGGTCATACGACTAATCCAAACTAGACTGCGTATAAAAAGCTTCGAGAAAGCCACACCTTTTGATCGCGTGCGTAGTTAGCGGCCGCCATGATTAGCTAAAAATGAACGAGGTTGACTTTCACCTAACCCAGCAAATGATACAGTATCTTCAAGGGCTTCGGAGACCTCGGCTGGAATGTTGTCACACAAAATTTGAGCAACGTTTCGCGAGATGTTTGTGTCACTTGTTCGTTTGACTTAAGGTTAATCAAGCCGTTGCAAATGGGCGGCAAAAATCCAGCCACTCTATTTTACGAGAAGTGATGACGGACGAGGCTTGCTTTCTCGCCCACGTGCTGAAAGATCGCCAAGTTCCTTCACGCGGTTTGTATAATGATGATAGGTGGAAACTTTCACCTTTTTTTCTTTTTCAAGCGCATTGAACCGTGTTGTATCGATAATCTGTTAGAGTTTGATGGTGATATCGTTTTGAGTTTATTGGCTGCTTCAAATTGTGAGACCTACCCTTGACGTGATCTATCTCGAGCAACTCGGCTATCAAAGAAATGAACAAATACCTATGCCACAAATCGATCAATCTTTCCTGTGAACGAATTTGTAATATAAGACAAACATGATAACCATATTAAAACATTTTTCACCACCCAGTTGTGTAGACACTCATGACTAAATGAGGGGAACGCCAGACCTAACGTACTTCTCACCATCGCAACATCTTTTAGTCATGATAAACTCATGTTGTCTAGCTCAGCTTGGTCAATGGTCGGAGCATTCTCGTGAGTGTTAAACACTAATATGAGAAAGACGTGACAGGTATCTAGGCAAGGGTCGAAGACACAGAGTCTTTATATATATTCTATTGTATACATCATTGAATTGAGAAGCAGACACGTCTTGTATTCGTACGGCCCCGACAGTGAGACACGGCACATACAGCCTTCAGAATAGCCACCCAGTAGAAGGCATTAGTATGAGACTAGTAATTTGTTACGAAGTATTTCTTCTCCATTGGTTGCCCAAGCTGAGACAACAGAGTGAAATGTGATGGAAATGCAAGTCTCAGAAAGATCAGGTTTTTCTCACCAGCAAAATCAAATATTTACACCGACAGAAAGAAAAGGCAGTTCAGCGGTGGTCAACCACTCACACCTCTGCTGTTTGTTAGTAGTTCTTGGAATGTTATGAAACCCCAAAGCGATGGCTTTGTGTTGCCTAGATGATATGCCATCTTGACCACGCACAAAAGGTGACAAGCCATGGCTATGAATTCGCAGACCCGACCTGGTTTTGTTGCTTCCCTACTATCATGGTTCAAATTACCGCTAAAGAACAGATTAAACTTTTCAAATTATGGCTTGAGACAAGTAATTCACCACAAAGACGGTTGGTCTCAAACTAGATAGTAGCATACTCCTTGCATCAATGCTCCATGGCATCGCCTGGTATGGTGAAGGCCATAATTTAACGGGATATGAAGGATTGGCCTCCAGGCCCTTATGAATATGACTGAGAGCGACGACTAGATCGTTGCCCTGGGCTAGATTTGCTCTGAGGCCAAGGCTTCTGCCCGCTCTCGCAGTTTTGCGACGTTCAACGCCCCAAGTGGTATCATGAGCATATCCGATGATGTACCTCTTACAAGGGGGCAATTCAATGATCAGGTCAGAGAGCTTGGCAAGGAGACGGTTCTTCAGCTTCACATCAGGGCGGTGTCCTTCGATCACAGAGGCAATGTCGGCGAGGTAGTTTGTGGAACTATGATATGTTGAGAAGAGGAACAAAGTTCTATTGTAGCGATGAGAGAACTATAAAGTTTAGCCAAGTCTTTGGCTCACGATGTCGGTGACGATGCTCTGGAAGCGTTCATAGGCCAACTTCCTGGCTTCAGTGGTGTATACTTTACCATGATGTTGAGCATCGAGAACGCGATCATGAGCATCGGTGCACTCCTTGATTGGTTCTGGAACCATGATGAAAAAGCTGCGAAGCATAACCATGGCTTCAATAGGGAGTCTCTTGGCAAATTTCAATGTCCTGATGCTTTTATTGACTCTCATCGGTCTAGCTATAGGTTAGAGTTGAGAGATGGATAAGGAAGAATGATAACTAGGAGTATATACTTCGATACCTA
The DNA here is from genome assembly GCA_013618295.1 of Fusarium armeniacum. Classification (NCBI taxonomy): domain Eukaryota; kingdom Fungi; phylum Ascomycota; class Sordariomycetes; order Hypocreales; family Nectriaceae; genus Fusarium; species Fusarium armeniacum. The sequence goes on along the minus strand of JABFER010000183.1, from coordinate 102,907 downwards.
TGGACTGCAATGATTATCATTCTCCACTGCTGGATTTTGCCGGCTGGGCCCAGATTCATGCGAAGGATGATTCCCTCCAGCTAACATCTGGCTAAATCTCACCTGCCTAGCCGCCGGGAAGCGGCCCGGCCGGCTCTGTAATGCGGGGGATCGCTAGTGGATATGTCACTGTTACACCAGGGGTCAAGTACCTAATTTACAGGGTGTGTAAGAGTGGAAACAATGGAATCCTTTAACCACCACTGAACCGAACCATGGGATGAACATTCCAACTTCAACTACATCTAAACATGTCAATTGCAGACAAACCTACAATGCCATCCAACACTGATGCTACAGATGATGGCATTGCCCCATCCGACATCATATACCCTTTACATGAATTCGATGACTCGCCCATCAATCGGTATATGCAACACTGGACACTCCGATTTGATGCCGTGCTTGACACCAAGAAGCTGTTCGCAGCTCTCACCCATCTTCTCAGTCAGGGAGATTGGAGGAAGCTAGGAGGACGCTTGCAATTCAACAAGACGGGGAAGCTTGAGATTCATTCACCAAGGGAATACACCAAAGAGAGACCGGCATTTCAATTTTCTGAGGAGACTTTCTCAGGCAAAACCACTGATCATCCTGTCGCGAAAAACCTCCCAAGGGCAAGAGGCAAGCCCGAACTGTTTCCAGGCATCACAGGCCAATTTAAACCATTGACCCTTGGTCCTGAATGGGGACTCGATTTCGACGAACATGTTCGCCGCCAGGAGCCCGTCATTGGCGTCCATATAGCTCTCTTCGATGATGCGACCTTGATTAGTATTCGCTGGTCTCATGTAGTATGCGATTTTATGGGGATCAAAGGTTTGGTCCTGGCTTGGTCAATGGATCTGGACGGACGTTACGACGAGATTCCACCTTTCATGGGTGCATTCGACGACCCTCTCAAGGATATTGGAACAGCGCCCCAAAAGCCTTATGCTTTGGAAAGTTTGAAGCTGAGTCCCGAAGCCTTCAAAAAGACCTACGACAGATACTTGCAGCATGTCGAAGAATATCCAGAAACGGTGCGACGAATGCTCGTGTTGCCAGAGTCCACCGTCCAAAAGATCAACATGGATTTCATCGGCGGCCAAGATTCGGATACGTTCAAAGTCATTCCAAAGGGAGCCCTCTACAATGGACAGTTTGTAAGCGACGCTGATATCCTGTCCGCTTGGGCGGCGCGGCTCTGTTGCAGCATCCTTCCTGCGGCGGACCGGCCCGTCCATATCATGGGCATGTACGAGGCGAGACATTGCCTACCAGAAACATTCCCACAACGCAAGGACAAGCCCGAATCTAGCCCCGTCTTCATCGCCAATGCAACCTTTTCGACCTCGACCAACACCACTCTACAGGCGCTTCGGCAGCAGCCGCTAGCAAGAACCGCGCTGCTAGTTAGGGAGTCTGTGGCGACCCTGACCAAGGCTCCGCAAGTACATGCTCAACTACATTTCCTGCGCGAGTCTTACAAGAAAGACAGAGAGAACCCAGCCGTCTTCGCAGCCGAGGACTCTTTCATATTGGTTGTGTCAAATTTCAGCAAGATGCGCTTTTTCGACTCAATTGACTTTTCCTCAGCCGTTATTACACCTGCTGTAGCTGGCCATGGAAAGTCTCCTGGAAAAATTGCATGGCATCAATGGACTACACTAGAGCACACCACACACATGCGCAACATGTTCCAAGTGGGCGGTAAAGACGGCCAAGGAAATACGTGGATGATGGGACTTTTACCGTTTGAGGCCTGGGCTTTGGTCGAGAAGCATTTAGCCGGTCTGTCGGATAGGCCTTTGCTAAGCAAGCTGTAGGATCCGATTCCTTGGAAGCACATTATGCGGCTCATCAGATGCTGGCCAATAAATCCCACATCATTTGTGAGCTGATGTAACCTAGAGATCCTTCCGAGATAACGCAAGAGGCTTCGACTCGTCATTGGCAGGTTAAATATCAAACATCTTAACTGGATACATCCAAAGATCTCTCAAGTCCCGTGTTTTGCATGTGTTCTTCTGATCATATCTCAAGTACTGAAGTAAAATACACAATGGAGGTCAAGGATTCTATGATCCCTCAACTAACCGCAAGGAGCCTTTGATCCCGGATTTGCCTAGAACAGGACAGCGTGCCGCTCAACTAATAGATCCTAAACATGATCCGATTGCGAGCTATCTTCGGTTCTTTGTCTTTGACGACCGAACAATTCAGCCTATTGTCGTTTCGGCGCGGATGATAGTCATGATAGTTCGGACTCGCGAGCCAGAACGAAGTTCCGTGTGTGATCCTTCGGAGAGGGGACTTTGGTCTGTTGGGAGGCTACGTGACCAGTTGACAAATGTTATATAACGTACTATATTTGGTTCTATGGTGCATGTTGAGTCGAGATAGTCTTTCCCATAGGAACACCTCTAAAACTATCCAACCTTTGTGTCACTACCATGAGCCCCCCAGCCCCTATCGCTATCATTGGAGTCGGTTGTAGACTTCCTGGTGGAGCCAACAACTTGAACAACCTTTGGAAACTCTTATCAGAGGGTCGAAATGGACAGACAGAGATTCCCAAGGACCGCTGGAACGCGGATGCATGGTTTGACGCCTACCCAGATGCGAAGCAGTCCATGGTGACCAAGCATGGATACTTCCTCCAGGACGACATTTCTCAGTTTGACGCCAGGTTCTTCGGTATTTCTAGCGGAGAAGCAAATTCTATGGATCCTCAGCAGCGACTATTTCTCATGACGACCTATGAGGCCCTCGAAGATGCTGGTATACCTGTGGAAACACTCCGTGGCTCCAACACTGGTGTGTATGCGAGCATATTTGAGAGGAGCTACGACCGTATGGGGCATAAAGATCTGTCCACAATTGGGAGGACACATCTGAACGGAACAGGAGAGTCCAGTGAGTGAATATAGTCATCTGTTGGAGGTAATACTTGGTAGCTTACATCGCGTCAGTTCTCTCGAATCGGGTATCATACTGCTTCGACCTGCGGGGCCCCTGCATGACGATCGATACTGGATGTGTATGACATGACCTCTTAGGACCGAGTTGCCGCGCAAGCGATATGCTAACGACGAATAGTCAGGTAGCCTTGTTGGCCTGCACCAGGCTTGTCAGAGTCTTCGATTAGGTGAATCGGAACTCGCCTTGGTGGGTGGCTCTCAGCTTGTCATCCAACCGGACGTCCTAAGCATAAGTGAGTATTCCCAGTCTCGAACTAGGTGCGAAATATCTTCATATATAGATGGAGTACTAATACCTATATAGTGAGCGGTATGGGAATGCTTAACCCAGACGGAAAGTCATATGCTTTTGACTCGAGAGGTGCTGGATATGGCCGAGGAGAAGGTGTTGCTACTATAGTCCTCAAGAGATTGGACAACGCACTCAAAGACGGGTAAGTATTGATCAATTGGAGACACTTGGCATACTGACTGAAATGGTAGTGACCGAATACACGCCGTTATTGCCAATTCAGGCATGAACCAAGACGGCAAAACTCCTGGCCTCAACACGCCAAGTGGCGAAGCACAGGCGGCACTCTCCCGACGTGTATACCAAGAGGCTGGGCTGAATCCGGCCGACACTTCATTTGTTGAGGCACATGGAACTGTAAGTAGCACGCCGAGGCAGAAGAGGAACGTTACTGATAGGAACAAACAGGGAACCCAAGCAGGCGACCGTGAGGAGATAGGATCAATATCCAAAGTCTTTTGCGAAGATTCTGGCAGGACAGATGACCTTTACGTCGGATCAGTCAAAACAAATATTGGTCACCTTGAGGCCACGTCTGGCATCGCTGGGCTGTTGAAGTCTATACTCGTCCTGAAGCATGGCCAAATTCCTGCCACACTCAATTTTATCAAACCAAAGCCATCACTCAAGCTATATGAGAAGAAGATCAAGGTATGATATCCGTAGTCATGACTAGGCTATGAGAGACTCGCTAACAAGTTTGCAGATCCCTAGTGAGCTTACAAAGCTTCCCACACCACAGAATGGCCCTTCTCGTGTCTCACTGAACTCGTTTGGGTACGGAGGAACTAACTGCCACGTCATCCTTGAGGCTCCAGATACGAAACATCTCAATGGAGTTGCAAATGGAATATCTAATGGTACATCCAATGGAACCTCGAATGGCAACGCCACTGACGAATCTACTCCGAAATTATTCGTTCTCAGTGCATCAACCGAAAAGGCACTATCATCTACCATGCAGAATATCAAAAAGTGGGCAAGCACTCATGAACTGAAGGGTCAAACCCTACGCAACCTTTCACACACGCTGGGTGTTCACAAGTCTACCCTTTCATTCCGCCGAGCTATCGTGGCTTCGACACCTGCGGAGCTGTTGGAGGAACTAGACCAAACAGTTGTGCCAAAGAGAGCGACTAGTCATGCACCACTCACGTTTGTCTTTTCCGGCCAAGGGGCTCAATGGTATGCCATGGGACGGGAGCTAATCGATTCGTCACGATGCTTCCACCAGTCAATGGCGGCTATGGATGATACAATACGAGAGCACGGGAGCCCGTGGAGTCTCATTGACGAGTTGCTGAAAGAGGAGACCGAGTCACGGATCTCCGAGGCTGAAATCTCCCAGCCTGCAACGACGGCTATCCAGATTGCACTTGTGGACTTACTGGAGAGTCTTTCGATAAGACCTAGCCGGGTTGTTGGCCACAGCTCTGGTGAAGTTGCCGCTGCCTATGCTGCTGGTGCTTTGAGCAGAGAGAACGCCATCATTGTGTAAGTGAACTGTTCGATTTGTGATAAGTTATAACTAACATCTCCTAGTGCGTATTACCGTGGTGTTGCCTCTCTAAAAGCCAAGGCAGTGGCCGAGGTGCCTGGTTCCATGATGGCAGTTGCTCTTGGAGAGACCGAAGCGCAGCAATACATTGACAAGGTCACAAGTGGAACCGTCAGTGTCGCTTGTGTGAACAGTCCAGCCAGCAGCACAATCTCGGGAGACTTGACCGCTATTGAAGAACTCAAGTCGTTACTCGATGCCGAGGGAATCTTTGCCCGTGCACTCAAGGTCGATACTGCATATCACTCACATCATATGCGGCGAGTCGCCCAGGACTACCAGGAAGCCATGCGCAACATCAAGTCCTCTGATGTACGAAACGGTGTCACATTCTACTCAAGCGTTACCGGAACAATCAAGTCTACTGATTTTGGCGCCGAGTACTGGACGGAAAACCTCGTCTCTCAGGTCAAGTTCAGTCAAGCATTGGCTTTGATAAGAGATGATCAAGTGAGGAATGACGTTGGGATGGATACAAGCATTCTTGTCGAAATCGGTCCTCATTCAGCTTTGGCTGGCCCAGCCCGTCAGACATTAGCACAAGCAGGAAGCGAAAAGTACAAATTTGAGTATCTTTCTGCTCTCGTACGCAATAAGAACGCTGTGCAGTCAGTCCTCTCCCTCGCCGGCAAGGTCTTCGAGCTTGGACTTGAGGTGGACATGGGAGCCGTACTCAAGATGACCGATGAAACAGAGCCGAAAATCATCAGGGATCTGGAAAAGTATCCTTGGGATCTCGCTCCCTTCTGGCACGAATCTCGGTTGAGCAAGTCTCATCGCTTTCGAAAGTTTCCACCACACGATTTACTCGGTTTACTGGACCCGGCAAGCACTGTCCACGAGCCTCGCTGGAGGTACCACATCAACTTGGACGACCTACCGTGGCTACGGGATCATGTAGTCGAGGGTTTTACCTTGTATCCTGGCGCGGGCTATCTGACCATGGCTATCGAAGCTATGAAACAGCTTGTGCAGCTGAGAGATGCCGAGCGGTCTATCTCAAGATTCATTCTTCGTGAAGTAGCCATCTCAAAGTCTATTGTCCTCAACGAGTCCAATGACGACGGACAATCTAACGAAGTGGAAGTGCAACTTAGCATGTCCAATTCGCGCCAGTATGAAGGGAGTCGCTGGGAGACCTTCCGAATCTGGTCATACGATAATGCCAACGAATCATGGACTGAGCACTGCTCTGGTGAAATCACGGTCGAATTCGATGACGTCGAGAATGATGAGGTCAATGGTACAAGACAATATGATTTACGCAAAGAAGAATCAATGCAGCTCCTCGACAATGCTAGACAGAGTTGTGATCTGGACATGACAAAGGCTGAGTTCTATGAGTTTGCTAAGCTTACTGGAAACCAATGGGACGGCGCTTTCAGTCCGATCGATTCTCTTAAGTACGGCAACAAACAAGGCCTCCTCGACATCATAATCCCAGACGTGGCGTCTTTGATGCCATATCGCTCTTTCAAGCCCCATGTCATACACCCAATCACCCTTGACGCTGTTCACCAACTTAGCGGAATACTGTTCAAGAAGTTTGTGTCCAATGCTCCGTGTGTGCCTACCAAGATTACACTACTAGAGATTGATGCCAAGATTTCAGCACGAGCAGGCGATAGTCTTACTGCTGCCATGCAGATCGAGCCTGATGGTCTCAAAGCATCTACAGGCCAGTCTTGGGTATTTCAACAGGAGGCTGATGGTCAGCTCAGACCTGTCATCAAATTGTTGGTCAACCTTAGAGCCATTGGTGAGGCCCATCAAGATGAGAACCGGCCTTTTGTACAGGACAAGGTGAATCGTCTGGAGTGGAACCTGGACGCAGACTTTATGAAAGAAACAACATTCTCTCACTTTCTCTCTACTACGGTCGGACTGGATGAGAACATGACCTACAACTACGAAGGTAGCAAGGTATCCATTGCCGAAGCCGAGGAGAGTTTCCGTGCGGCTGATCAAGCGGCGTCCATCTGGATCCGAGATGCACTGAACTATGTCGAGGCCAACAAGATTGAGATTACAAGCCCTCATCTAGTCAAGTACTTCAAATGGATGAACAAGTGGGCCAACTCTGACTACTACAACAATATCATGTCGGGATTGCGCTTCGAGGACGAAGTTGGTATTCTGGAGCGCATTGACTCTCTGACCAATGCACCCGAGCTACAACTGCTTGCACGAGTCGGTAGAGCTCTTCCGGGAATCTTAAGTGGTACTCTTGAGCCTTTGAGCGTCATGTTGGAGGAGAATCTACTGATCCGAGCTTATGAGGGAGGAACCTTCAGTGGCGACTATGAGGCCGCCGTTGCCTATCTTCAACTTCTCACATTCAAGAACCCACGTCTTCGCTTTTTGGAAATCGGCGCCGGAACCGGAGGCTGCACAAAGAGACTCCTCGGTGGAATCGCCGACAATCACAGTGGCGGTGGCTTGCCGATTGAGCAGTACACATACACTGACATATCGAGCGGTTTCTTTGAGGAGGCTCGCAGAACATTTGTGGACTGGGAGTCTTATATGGACTTTAAGACACTAGATGTGGAGGGGGATCCTCTGAAGCAGGGCTTCCAGCCTGAGACGTATGATGTTGTCGTGGCATCAAACGTCTTGCATGCAACCAAGCAGATGGACGTCACGATGGAACACGTTCGGAAGCTTCTTCGTCCCGGTGGTAGCCTCATTCTTGTCGAAAACTCACCCAAAGGCGCAGTCATCGGTCTCATCTTCGGCACGCTATCTGGATGGTGGGCTCATGAGGACGAGTTCCGAGAGGACACTGCCCTGATGTACAGGGAGCAGTGGAATACGATTCTGTCAAGGAACGGATTTGGTGGAATACACGTTGCGCGCAACAGTATGATGGTTTCCAAGGCAGTGCCCTTGTTGACGAACGGACATGCTTCGAGAGATGAACAGATTGTGCTCATCAAGGATACCTCGAGTGACAGAATTGTGGAAATGTCGAAGAACATCAAATCTACAATGGCCAATGTTCAGATTAGCGAGAGTCGATGGGATCAACTTGAGATCAATGAGGACGCTGTCTACTTGGTCATCGATTGCGCTGAGACTCCTCTACTTCTTGACCCACAGCCTCAATTGTTCACGACACTGAACGCGCTACTTGCTGCAAAGGCCAAGATACTCTGGGTTGTGACTCAAGATACTGCTGACCCTGTGTCTACGGCATACAAGGGCGTGGTAACAGCTGTTGTAAGAGTAGTCCGTCGCGAAAGTGGTAATACTGGGTTCGTCACTCTTGACATCCGCGATCCTGCTCTCGAACCAGAAGCTACGGGACGAGCAGTAGCTGAGGTATTGCGAAAATGCTTCTGGCCGGACACTAAGAGTGAAAAGTCTCTGGAACCCGAATTGGCGTACGAGAATGACCGTATGTCGATCCCTAGGGTATTGCCAGACAATGCATTCTTGAAGTGGGCGCGTAGCAGTTGGGACACCTCCACTGTGACCGAGACAGAGACTACTCTTCATCAAGGTGACCGAGCTCTGAAGATCGAAGTGTCTACTCCTGGATTGCTAAGCTCACTCCAATTCGTGGATTGTGATTTGTCTTCTGATCTCGGAGCTGATCAGATCGAAGTCAATTCCGATACCTTCAGCGTCAACTACAAGGATCTCTGCATAGCCTTGGGACAAACGGGTTCCGATACACAGATGGTGGGCGAGTTCGCTGGTGTTGTTACAGCCGTCGGTCATGACATGCGGGACTTATATCAGGTTGGAGACAGGGTTATGGGCTTTGGTGCCCAGCCGTATAGTAACCTATCCCGCGTCAACGGTTACCTTGCCCACAAGACGCCCAGTTCGATGAGCAACACCACTGCGGCGTCTATCGCTTATACATATGTGACGGCATATCAATGCATCAAGACCCTAGCCCAACTGGATCAGGGCCAGTCTATTCTCATTCACTCGGCATCAGGAGCTGTTGGTCAAGTGGCGATCCAACTTGCCCAGTCTATTGGAGCGGAGATCTTCTGTACTGTTGGAAATCGCGAGAAGCAGCAATTCCTGATAGATACTTACGGCATCCCGGAAAGTCATATATTTTCCAGCCAGTCTGCATCACTAAAACCAAGCGTCATGCGTCTCACTAACGGTGAGGGAGTAGACGTCGTGCTCAACACGTCGACCGGGGAGATGCTGAGAGACAGCCTGGACTGCGTCAAAAGCTTAGGCGTCTTTATCGAACTTGGAAAGAGCGAGATCCAAAAGGCCTCTCAATTGAGTATGGCAGCATTCCAAAAGTCAATCACATTCAATACCTTTGATCTGATGACTTTGGCTGCAAGAAGGCCTAAACAGATACACCAAATGCTTGGTAGGATTGTTGAGCTTATCACATCGGAGACACTTCGTCCAGTGCAACCAATCAACACATATCCCATTGAGAAGTTGGAGGATGCCTTCCGCCTGATCAGTGCAAGAAAGCACATAGGCAAAGTTGTTGTCACAACGCAACCTTCATCAGCAGTGAAATGTCTACCAGCAAGGCCAACGCCTCTTCGGCTCCAAAAAGATGGTACTTACATCGTGGCGGGAGGTCTTGGCGATCTACCTTCAAGAATCTGTCGCTTCTTTGCTGCTCGTGGAGCAGGTCATATCGTCTCCCTCTCCAGGCGCAATATCGATGAGGAAACGAGACTTAAGCACATGGCAGCAGTGGAAGCACACGGCGCTAAGCTGTACCTCTTGAGATGCGATATCACCGACGAGGAACAGATGAAAGAGGCGGTCTCGTTTTGCAGTTCATTGCCTCCTGTCAGAGGTGTTGTGCAGGGAGCCTTAGCACTGAGGGTAGGTTACTGTTACCAATCTGGATTGATGTAATATTCTGACATTCTTTAGGATCGAACCTTTTCTCAAATGACTGTCGATGAATGGAAGCTGCCTCTACAGCCCAAGATCTTTGGAACCATCAACCTCGACAGGCACTTTGCCAGCCCAGACTTGGACTTCTTCGTGGCACTCTCGTCAATTGTATCCGTCATTGGAAAGTCTGGCCAATCCAATTATGCAGCCGGCAATGGGTTCCAAGATGCATTTGCACGCGCTCATTCCAACCACCCGCATACTCAATATGTCTCTCTTAATATCGGCGCCGTCTCCATTGACTCCCATGGTGCTCTGGAGGCATCCGAAAACGAGACCGCAATCAGTACTATTAGGGCGAGTCTCCGTCAAAACAGTGTCATGGATATTTCTTTTGACGAATTCTTCTCCAACTTTGAATACATCACTACCGATGCTGCTCGAAAGGATGGTTTGCACCAGTCAATCCAAGCAGTAACACGACAATCAATGATGGAGGCCAACGACGAGTATCTGCTTGACAATCCCGTTTTCAGTCAGCTACCAGACACAGTGGAGAAGAAGGACTGTGGTGCCACCAAGAGTGACAAGGTTGACTTTGCGGAGGCATTGGCGAATGTAAAGAATATGACTGAGGCGGAACAGCTCATACAAGATGCTTCACTCGCCAAATTTGCTGTCTTCCTAGACCGACCTGTGGAAGAGATTCGAGTGGGTCAATCTCTAGCCACCCTTGGGTTAGATTCTCTTGTCAGCATCGAATTAAAGAATTGGATGGTTCGCACATTCCAGGTCAATCTACAGACATCGGAGTTGAGTGGTGCTGGCAGCATCACGGCTCTCACAGCTACCGTTGCCTCACGATCCAAACTGATACCTGAAGACATTCGCCAATCAGAAACGAAGGAGGCTGCTCCTGTCGTTGAAGAAGTAGCTCTTTCGAAACACGACCAAGTCAAGACGAATCATGACTTTTATTGTTGCCGGACATGCAAAGATCTACCCAGATATCCGCTGGTCGATCTAGACGAGGCTGTCACGGACCTTCTCAATAGTGTCGGCCACTTTGCTCACACTCGAGAGGAATACGAAGAGCTCAGTCGCAAGGCGCATGGCCTAGCAGCACCGGGTAGTCTTGGTCGCAGACTCTACAACAAGCTACGTGTCAAGGCTGACGATCCCAAAGTGGAGAGTTGGATCGCCGACCTACTTCTCAAGGCCTTGCACTTGAAGCGTCGCTATCCACTAGCACCTTTTGGCAACTTCATGGGTACGCACTTTGACAGCCCGACAACACACACTCAGGCAGATCGTGCGGCTGCTCTCACCACAGCCTTGTGTCAGTTCAAGGCCGACCGCGACGCAGGCAGGCTGGAGCCTGATTTTCTCGGTACTAGAGCCAACTGTGGACATTCACTATCCTGGCTTTTTAACGCTGTGAGGGAGCCGAATGTCGGCTGTGACAAGATGATGAAGTACCCGGATAACGAGTACGTTGCGGTGTTGCGCAAGGGACATCTCTTCAAGGTTCCACTCAAACCAGCCGAGACAAGTGGTTCGTATAGTACGCTCAAAGCAACGTATCAAGCAATTATCGATATGGACTTGAAGGAGAATTCTTGGGCTGGTATCTTGACAACAGATAATCGTGATTCATGGGGATCAGTAAGTATTGGTGTGAACTCAGACTTTAATGGCACTGACAGTCTTTTAGAATCGACAGAAGCTGCTCGCGTTGGACAGCAGAAATGCGACATATTTCGAAACCATTGAGGCTTCTGTATTCGTCATGTGTCTCGACGACAACAGCCCCGTCACCCGAGCAGATCGAGTTCGCCATGGTTACATTGGCGACTCTTTCAACCGCTGGCACGACAAGTGTACTCAAATCATTGTCACTGCAAACGGACGGTCGGCGACAATTTTTGAGCACTCCATGATCGATCTCATGACTGTCTCGCAACTTTCACAAAGACTTCAAAATGCCATTAACACTCTTGATCCCGAGATGACCGCAGCAAGTAACGGCCACGCTACAATTGATTCGGCTGTTCTTGATGAGATCAGGTTAGTGACGACAGAAGACATTGATAGTCACATCGAAACCCTCCGCAAAGAATACCTCGCCATCACATCCACAAAGCGATATGTCCCGCATTTCATCAGCGGTTTTGGCAAAACTATTCTGCTCGATAACTCGGCTCCCATCAAAGCGACTGTTGACTTGACAATTCAATTGGCGAGTCGGCTGTACTTTGGCTACCTGCCAGCCAGTTGGGAGACGGTGTCAACTGCACATTTCCATCTCGGTCGTCCCGAAATCGTACAAGTGGTCCTCAAGTCTGTCATGGACTTTTGCGATGCGGCCCTCGACGATTCCGTGCCACGTAGCGAGGCTCGTGCCAAACTCGTGCAGGCAGCACGTGAGTGTAACGCACAAATTGCCAAGGGGACCGAGGGACGTAACTACTTCAGGCTGATGGATGTGATTGAGGTCATGTCGCAGGATCAGGATGACGAAGAAATCCCCGAATTGTTTTCTGATCCTGTCTGGAAGAGGGGATATCCGCAACTGATTATGCAGACCATGGTGGAAACAAAGATTTCAGAGGATCCGGGCTTCACGATGCCGCATCCCGAGTCTGTGTGGATGAGCTATACCGTGTTTGATGATTCGTAAGTCTCTTTGGTACTTAGTTCGCTGCTATGGATACATACTAACAGTCAATAGGGTTGAGGTGTGTTTTGTCAGTCCTGCAGAGAGTGCAGATCGATTTGGAGCGGCTTTGGATCGAGCAGCGGAGATTGTAAAGACTATCATCTCAGCAAGGGACGAATAGGTTGTAAATCAGAACAATGTTAGGCGTAAACAGTGTTGGGGTAGAGCTGGATAATCCTTACACGTGACTATCTAGAGTAGACAATAGAGCTTCGTTGAAAAGGTTCAGATATCGAGTGATAGTATTAAAAATGAGATCATCACACAATCTATCTCTCCCGAAACTTGTGATAACAATCATTTCTGGGGGATGTCAATATGCAACTAATCAGGCCTGTTTTATATCTAAACTTCGCCGTAACTAATCGAGACTTCATCCGTTCTTCTGATCCCACCGCCATCGTTCTGAGTCTTCGTATCGCGCAAGATGCTCTCGTCGCTGGCGTTATTGGCATTGTACGTAATCACAGTTTGATGTGACGGTCCAGCAGAGACTTCCATCCTTGTACCAGTCCCGTACTTCTTGCCGCTATGATTGCCGTACATAGGAAGCTTGTAGCTACTGTTTTCGCCAGAGCTGTCGCCTTTGCTCCCGTATCGGAAGCGCACATAGAGGGGACGCAGTACTGGGATAGACGAGCACATTATTGTGGCGGTGCTTTCTGTGGCAGACCATATAAGCATGTCTACTGTGTCATCTATATATAGTTAGCGAAGGACATATCTGCAAGATTGAGATGGCTTACAGATATACTCATTGGCATTGAGTCCGTCAAGGGCGACCGTTCGGACGATACCACATATCCCAGCGCTACGCATGTTAGCTCTTAACATCGCCTCTTGGATAAGGGTTTCTTACAAAATACCAAGGCTCAATCCACAAGCTACTGTGATCTTTTCTTTGCGTTTCATGTTGAGCTCCCAGATTACAAACCAGGGAAGAATGGCAAAGGAAAAGTCAGCAACGACAAACCAAGCTGCAAAAGGTCAGTTTTCAAGAAGCACAATAACGAGGGTATAGGTATGCTCACATCCAACTGTCAGTCCGACCTTGGAAAAGTCTATCCAACATGTCCCTTGGATCCTTTTGTCCCATGTACTCTCAACCGGGTCACACTGCACAACAACAACCACACTTGCAAACAACGTGATAACGACTGTGCCTGCAAGGAAGGCCCAGATAAAAGACTTTTGAAACCTGTTGCGGACGATGCGTAGCAGAAAGATGCCAACAGCGCACTTCCCCACGCCAATGAGTAAGATACCGGCTACTTGGCTGTATACCTCTAGTTCGACAGCCTTGAAGTATGCATCTGGGTTCTCGATGTCGTTGAACTTTCGGCCGACGCCGTATTTTGTTCCGGCGGTAACGAAGGCAGAGTAGATTACCTGAAGTATCTGCCAATTTGTTAGTACTTGGTCTTGCATTCTGTCGAGTGAGCTGTACCAAAGCAATCATAACAAGGTAGTCATCAGGACCAATAGAATGAAGGATGCTAGATCGAGTGTAGATACGAAGACTGACGAACACCAGACAAACAACCACTTGAACCCAGAGTACTGCATTGAGCATAGGGCCCATGCCTCCGTAGTAGCTGGCCATGGCTGCGGACAGAAAGATGAATGAAGGAATTTACAATGGAGCAGTATTTTTTTAATTCTCATTCTAACGATTGGGAGTTACGGTTTTATTGACTGTTGTAAAAGCCTCGCCCCTGATCAACGTAGACAGACCAACATGTCATTAACTGTTTTTCTTCCTTCGCCAACATTGTCAGATAAAAAGAAAATAATGCGACATTGGCAATGGCTAGCGTGTTTTGTGTCCAACAGGTAAAAGTGACAGGTTCTTTCTTTGGGTAGAAACGACGAAAATGAGACTTGCAACATGGTGGTTATTGTTATTCATGACCAAGACATTTTGAGCTTGAGCCGCTGAAGATAATTGATTAGTCGGAACTGTGAAAGCCTACGATACGGCTGATTTGAACATCATATGGGGAAGTTCTCTTGTAGCTCAAAACGCTTTGACGATGAGCCTTGGCTTGGTCTGATGTTGTGTACATGTGGAGTTTCCCTTCTCTCCACTGTTGTCTCTTGTCTCTTGTCTCCCTGCACTCTTTGTCTAAGCAAGTATTCGCTTATGCAGTTTGCTTGGTGAGAAAAAGCAATCATAAATCAACCGAGCATTTTGAGGGGAAACACTCAGTGTGGGAGATAACAATTATGAGATTTGAGCCATTTGATCAACTCTTAATGGTCAAAGTACGTCGTCACATTGTCGTCGTTCAAGGCTCACTGGCTCATTATGATGCCCAGAATCCCGAGTCGGTCCTGAATTTTCGATTGGTCATCTTCCCAGGGTCAATTAGCAGAAAAGTCCAACAATAAGAGGGCGTTGATTTCACATCTTTACAGGAATCAAAGGACAATTCGGGCCTGTGACATAGACTGGTCGGGTTAGATTTATTTCTCAAAACAACCCTTTTTTAACTGCAGAGAACTGTTCTGTTAATCATTGTTCCACCAACCTGGAATCCGATCTCTCTCAGCCGTCTCTCAACCATCCGTGGTAACAGACAGGGATGCCAACCAACAGCATTGGGGGCGAATTCCATTGCTACCCATCACAAACGGGCCCGGACTGTGCTTCATCATTCATGTCACTAACGTTCCCCATGGATCATGATCCCAGCAACATTGTTCTGCAGCGACTCGTCCAACAACGTGTGTCGGGCTTGTGTACTATTCTAGCAATCTTAAACGACGACAAGAAATGATAGATCAGGAACACAGTCGTAAGCGGGAGGGGTTCCGGTGGCCGCCATACAGTACACCATCGGTGCTTTCCCTTCTTATCGGCTGCTACTTCTGGAGATGTCTACTATCAGGAACAAGAGTTTTACAGCCTGTATGGCCTGTCTCCCACAATTGGAATAGTTCATGCCTTCTTCCTCCAAAGTATAACTCAAGGCGGGGAAGCAATATTCTGGTGATTTTGCAGAAAAGCGTCAATTTTCATTAACGTTGTTCATCGCAAGAAACAATGGGCTCCATAGAATATTCAACAGACTCCATCATTGCTACCCTTGATGGCATTCACCCAGAACGATTCGGTGGCGATGAAGTAGAGCGTTTGCGGGTTCGCGCAGCTGCTCGTCGCCTTTTGGCAAGACTGGAATCACCATACGAGCGAGCTTGGGGTTTCTGTTTCGAGCATCCCGCTGTCTTTGCTGCTCTACAAACTTGTATCGATCTGGGTATTTGGAAAGCCTGGACCAAGGGTGGCGGTGGTAAGAAGACCATTGACGATTTAGTAGTCTTGTCAGGCCGGGATGTCGATGCTAACTTGTTGCGTGAGTTCCTCCCTGTCTACACTGAATCTTAATTCTAACATGTCTTAGGACGTCTATTTCGCTTGTTGGCTGCGTTCAATGTTGTTGAAGAGACAGATCAAGACACATTCAAGCCAACACCATTCTCATATGCTATAGGCGATGAATCTACCAAAGTCCGAGCCTCGCTCGAGGCAGCGTCAGTACTCTTCCCATCATTCCACGACTGGCCTGATGCTGAAGCTACACAAATTCTTCAGCACACAAGAAATGCCATGACCAAGGGTTACTCGAAGCTCTTCATCTATGATATTGTTATGCCATCAAAGGGAACAAGTATTAGTCAGGCTACCATGGATGTTCAGATGATGTCTCTCCTCTCATCATCGGAGAGGACCAAGAGTCAATGGGAGAATCTTCTGGAGGGAGCTGGATTTCACATTATCAAGTTCTGGCCTGATCCTCAGCAATATGAGATGTTGATTGAAGCTGAAATTGCTTAGTGGGTGATAACCAAGGATCAAACACTCTTGCGAGGAACCGGGTTGATGATTATATGCGTTGCACTTTTTGTTCTACAAAATGACAATTGTTCGTTGTTCCTATTAAGCACAGCAAAATGATATGAACCTTCCAAACTGTCTTTAGTCAGAAAACACAAACAGTAAATGACACAGACAGACCCCATATTACGCGTCGGCCTCGTCATCCATGCCTTCTCGGAGGATCTTGATCTGCTTCCTAATCTCAATCCAAAGCTCTAGTTTGTCTAGACTATCTTCCTCTTGTGTCACACCAGAGTTGTCATCATCACTTACCAAGACCCAAGCATCCTCGCTGCTCGGCTTTGTTTGCTTTTCCTTGGACCGCCCAGCGATAGCCAAAAGCGCCGCCACGAACGCTTCCTGAATATAGGCAAAGCTGAATTTGTCCGTGATCTCAGCAATGGCTTTGCATAATTTGTCGGGGAACTCAATATCCTTGTTGGATTTGAGCTTCTTTTGCCAAAAGTGGCAGTACGCCTCTCTCTGTTCGAGGTTCGGGTCAGGGAAGTAATACTTTCGATCGAACCGAGAAGGGCGTTTCTACTCGGTTAGCCTGTGTTCATATTTGAAAGCATTAAAAACTTACGGAAATTCCGGGATCTAAAAGCTCCAAGTGGTTGGTGCTGGCGATGATGAATATACCATCGTTCTCTTTGAGCCCATCAACCTCGTTCAAAAAGTAACTCCTTACTGCGGGCGTAATAAGTGAATCGATATCCTCAAACACTAGGTAGCAGGGCGCAAATTCCCTAGCCTTTTCAAAGATGACGTGGAGACAGTACTGAGGCCCCATCCACGATTCTAAGCTGCGAACGTAGACGGTGGGAATAGTCGGGGTTCTGTCTGCCAACATGTGCATAGTGGCTTTGATACTGATCGTCTTCCCATTTCCAGGAGGGCCATGATAGATGATTCCTCGCTTCCATGGCACACCAAGGCTCTTGTACGTCTGCTTGGATTCAAAGAAGGAGATGTGGTCGTTGATGAGTGCCTCCTTCATGTCCGGATCGAGGATTACAGCGTCCCATGTCGATTTCTGCGCGCTCTTCCAGAGCTCTCTATCCTTTTGAAAATCGCCTTGGTCAAACACCCACACTTCATCATGAAGATCGCTTGCCCAAGAACCAGTGGCAAGGACAAGCTGTTCAGCTTTGTGGACATTGGCTGTGAGGATGTAGAAGTTCTTGACCTGCGGGAAGGATTCAGAGCCATCACGACCGTCAACCAAATAGATGACAAATTCATCGCCTTCCCATTGATAGAGGAACTTGCCAAAGATGACCTCCTCGCCCAGCTGTCCTTTGCTACCATTCATTCGACGAGAAGGTGGCAGATAGACGGTTGTTTCAAGGGATGAGGGAAATTCGCCCTTGTCTTGAATGACATTGAAAGTGGCGTGACCGGCTCCAGCATAAGCAAGCAGATTACACTCGTATGCTGAGACCACAATGAGGTCAAGCCCAGGATACTGTTTCTTCAATGCAGCAGTAAAGACGGAATCTGTATTTATTCGCTTGGCGCTGGAGTGCTCAAAGTATGAACCAGTTGCATCATCGCCTTGGCCTTTTGAAGACTCAAGTGCAGCCTTCGATCTGTTTGTTGTGCCATTTCTGCGGTAGAAATGATGTTGAGGAAGAGCAGAGGTCATTGTTCGTGTCGGAAGTCCTAAAGAAGCTAAAGTAGATCAATTGTCTATCTTGCTGCTATAGATCTTCTCTGGGCGTATTGTTTCCGATAAGAACAATGTTTCGAGGCGTAAGATAAATGACTTCCTAGATGTAGTTGCCTAGAGATAAAGAGGGGAAGCTTGCATGATGATGCGGCGTATAGCTGGTGTTGCGATCTGCAATTGGATAGTCAGGCCTGGAAACTGTATTTCTGTAAGATGGCCTAAACTAGAAATGGCCGAAACATGGAACCCCTGTCAGTTGTTGGTATCTAAACAAGTCTAAAGGAGTCTCGGAACATGCTGTATTCAATAATGTTGCTGATAAAAAAATAACAAGCAAGAATAATACAAAATATTCGTATGATGACGGGTCATTCATGTTTCATCTTTACCAATGATACTAAAATGAGTGGTAGATAAAGTAGATAAAAGGTATTGTTCAATTAGTTATGCAGGGCAGAGACTGAGAGACGCAAGAGAAAAGAAGTACGAAGAAAAGAAACAACAGACTTGTCAGCAAACAAATAAACCGATTTCTGTCCATGCCGCCATATCTCAGAAATCCATAATTCAGGCAGCGTCTCACAAGAACCGGTCCAAGTCAATCCTTGAATATCATCACCAGGTGATCGACGCAATCTTATTCACATAGTCAGCATTCCTCTTCAAAATCAAGTTTTCAGCAATCCATCTGCCAGCATCTTCCCTCGAGATAGTGTAGCCAATCTCTTGACTCTGCCGTCCCGTCTTGGGATCCTCGACACCCACTCGAACAGGAGTCTCGCTCTTGCCGTTGACCAACAAACTGGCCCGGACTATACAAAAGTCTTCACCACTTTCAGCCAGTTTATCTTCCATGGCAATCTTGTCCTCGTGGGGTACTTTCAAGGCGTAGCCGTATATCAGAAACAAAGCCAAGGGATAGTCCCGGCCAAAACGGGAGGTGCCAGTTGTGCTGAGAGCAACTATGAGTGGCCTTCCAGCAGCCCCTTTGCTTCTGAGTTGCCCGACACATTCAAGAACAACATTCATACCGGCTTGGCAGACTTTGGGGTCATCAAGAGTCATCTTTAGGAGGACAGGTTTGGCACCGATTGAGAAGAGAATCTCATCCACGAGATTGCCGTCCTTTTTAAGCAAACAACTGCTCACAGCCTTTGCGTCATAGACGTTGCCCTCGACGATATCGAGGAGATTAGCGTGGTCTGCGCTGAGGGTTTCCAGTTTGGCAGGGACTCGGCACAGGGCGATGCAGTGGTGACCAGCAGCTAGAGTTCCCTTGAGGGCTGAAAGTCCGATGCCAGTACTGGCGCCAAAGAAGGCGACTGTCTTTGATGAGCCCGCCATCTTGTCGAGGTGATTTTTGAGGTTTAAAGAAATGGTGGTAAAATAACGACACTATCTGCTACCTGGGGAAATGTGCTTTTGTCCTTATCAGTGACATTCAACTAGACGATATGAAGCAGCAGGTGGTGCCATCCGTGTCTTTTCTCGGAGAGATATTTGACCGAATCTTACTATTGAAGACGGCTAAATTCACAGAGAAAACATGTATGACAGTGGCGTATGACAGAGTATCGTTGGTAGCTGTGAACAGTTTGATTATTGACTGTCGTAATCTTGATTCATTCATTTACGGGCTTTGTGATTAGTAATCAAGCAGGAGCCGATAAATTGCCGTCAGTGTTCTTAAAAAGGAAATGCGATCTAGAAACCTACCTTTTTGGGACAGTCAGCTTAACCTATACCTACTTACATAAAGCATAATGCCTAGACTGGAACTTGGTGCTGGTTAATGAACGTAGACAGATAAACTGGAGTAGTTATTCATTATCAGAGTAAACAAAGTTCTAGAGGAGAATTTGAGTTACTACTGTACGTTCACCTCTACGGAAAGTAGCTTCCTGAATGAAGGAGCTCTCAATAGAAGTTAACGTGTCCTGCAATAAATCCACCGGATCGAACAAATGACTTTTTTACAGCTTCTAATTTCCCGTGATGTCATTTGGTTCAAGAGATTAATTTTGATATTCCGTATGGATTGTAAGTAACCCATAGTTCTTGGACACTGTTAGGGATGACATTTGCTGTTTGAACTGACACAAATGGATCACCCAAAAGGCCACCAAATTGAAAGTATTTTTAGCTTGTCAGCGCCTCGGCAATGGCTATCATCACAATCCTTGACCAAAAATCCTGTTTGCCCAGTATACGTATCTCGTATAGCTGGTCTGGTTCATAAACCTAACAATTTCCCTATGGTTCGAAACAGTAACTCTATTGCACTATCAAAGGCGTGAAGGATTCACTACGACTCTATCATCCTTGTCAGGTGAGCAGATTCAGCCTTACAGCTCTCAACGATAAGCGTTTAGATAAGGAACCCTTGCTAGTCTCGGCTTGTTGCAGCTCTAGCTGCCTTGCATCCAACTAAGCTTTGTGGCTTTTACAAGAACAAAGTCAAGCTGCCTCTTTCATGCCCTGAGTACTTATTATTGACTCAATCTCGGCTACTCACTGAATGTCTCTGCAATCATTTTATATACAAATACGCAATGGAAACCCAACAACAGCAATTGCCATATCGGGGAGCTCCGTTCCCTTCAAAATGGCGTCGGAATCATCCACGATCTAAAAATGGCTGTATGACTTGTCGGTCGAAACGTAAGAAGTGTGATGAAGCAAAGCCAATCTGCGGAGGTTGTGTTCGTATCAAGCAAGACTGTGTCTGGCCCACTCCAAACGGAGATCGGGGAGATAGACAGCTCGACTCGCATACTGGGGGTGTCTTGGAAAGCCGCGTTTCTCAAGTCAACTCTAGTGTTCACAAGGTTCGGACAGTTTCAGACAACACCAATTCGTCGCTCTCCCTACGGGTGGCCCCCACGTATGGCAATCTGGCCTATCTAAGCGACGATTCAAAACCACTCTATCAGCAGTACCTGGACACCACAGCTGAGATGCTTACACGAGGACCGAGCGAATGTGGAAACCCTTTTGTGAATTATTTACTTCCATTGGCGTGCAGCAATGATCTTATTTTGGATTGTGTACTCGCTATTGGTGGAGCTCATCTTTCGATTAACAATTCCAAAGCTCGTGGCTTGGAAGTAGCCACACGCAGTCACTACGCAAAGGTCCTGGCTGGTCTACAGACGTTGTTATCTTACGAGATAGGTCAGGTGACACCAGGCATGGTTGAGCAGACGACATCAACCAGAACATCACAGATACTGTTGATCCTACAGCTCCTCTGTGTCTACGATGTAAGCCACTCACCTACCACAAGGCCCGACACCTGCTAACTGCATTCATTCAGCACATGCATGCCAATACACGAGGTGCAATTTATCACCATCACAAAGCAAGTCGCGAGTACATCTCTGCGCTCACGTCTCCATATCAACCCTATGATGAACTCGCCTATCTCAGGGGTTTCCTCTTGGAGATGTATGCATACCACGCTATGAAACTGGCTCTTTCCCCTCGGAACATGCTTCGTGAACAACACGTGGAGATCGATCCCTCTGTTCATTCACTCGACGTTCTTGACGGATACAAATCAAGAGGATGTCTCCTTGGCTTTGGACAAGCATTGTTCGAAATGATACCACAGATCCACCAACTAGTCGAAGCTCGTCAAGAAGAGGAAAAACTGGGTTTGGGAGAGTCGACAGCCCTGAGAAAGCAATACGAGTATCTTGTAGCAAAGCTGGACGCATTTGATCTGTACAGAGAAGATCTCGATAATCCTCGTCCTGGTCAAGAACGTGTCAGTTCAACATTGATTTACAAGCACGCTCTGATCGTGTATCTGCACTCAGCGTTTTGCCCAGACATGCTCTCAGACGTTGGTTTGGCGATGGAGCTCGATGAGAGAATCGACAAGACAATGCCTGCCTTCATGACTCTTTTTGTCGGAACCTCGCCTTATCGTCGTATGCTTCTCTGGCCTGGTGTTATCATGGCTTCCTGCGCGCAGCGTGAAGAACATCTTAGAATTTTCCGACTGGGATTGGTTGGTAGAGCTGAGCGTACGCCTGGAGCTGTCAAGACAGGGGCACGGATAGTGAGCTTGCTTTGGAACGATCCGGATCCACGAGCATTTGGACCAAGAGGGCTATCTTATGTCATGACAAAACACGATATTAGCTTTGGGTTGTGCTAGATAGAAGCGAGGGGGGAAGTTGTCAGAACTCCAATGTAGAATAGAGAAACATATAAACTACCGCTTCCAAAATAAAGTGCACATTGAATTAAGCCGCTCATAGTCGGGATTTGCGCGCTCCACCATCTAACTCTTATACAAAATGAGACTGCCCTTGAATTTCTGCGGGCATTGGTTTGGATCCAGCCATTTCTTGTGGAGGATACCATGCTGAGAAGTCTCCCTTGTCATCACGCACATGCACGTCGGTTGGATGCGACCTTTCTTCCGCCCTACTCTTCCTCCTCTGTCTCAAGACGAAGAAGATTCCTAGACATATCACTGCCATCCCAACCACACCACCAGCTACTGCTCCACCAATGATCGCTCCAGAAGGAGACGACGATGATTCCGGTTGATCTGTTGGCTCTTCTTCCTTTTCTTCCTTTGGGGTTGCGCTGACTGTTGGCTAGACATCTATACTACTTACAGAAACTGGGCAGAGTCTCTGTCGCATTCTTCTCTGCACAAGCTATGGCCAGCGCCAGATTATACGATTGAACACTCACGTCAAGCGATCGGATACTCACGTCCAACGCTTTCTTTGCAAGCACCAGACTAGCTACGCCGAACGCAATGCTCAAGATCGTAAGAATAAGGACAAGTGTAGCTACCCAAAAAGTGACGTATTCCATCAGATTTCCATGGTCAGGCTTCAGCCTTATTTGAGATAGCCCCTTTGGGCCCTTCTCCCAGTGGGTGATAAGTTCAGAAAGGGTTGGCCTCCAGTAGTGGTAGTTCGACAGGGCCAATATCCGTGAACGACCATATGGAACGTCTAAGATCGTCCGTCTCTCTTTCAATAAGAGGTCGTCCGTATCTCTGCCTCTGGGGAACAGCAGTGTTAATGTGTCAACTGCTTCTCTGACAACTTCCTTCGGTAAAGGACAGAAGTCAGGATTTTGCATATGATTTCGTAAGCATATGCCGTGCTCATAAACCTTTATCTGGTTGTGTGCCCAGTCAACCTTGAGATGTTGTAGTAAGTCGCTAGTCCAGATCACCTTCATCTCATAATATTGAATCAGATTTGGGATCGAGAATGCCTGGGGAATCTGGCGGACATTGTTATCGTTTAAATGGCGCTTTGATGAAATACTCTGATCAAACCACTCCTCGAGGGCATTTGATAGAGTCTTGTTTTCGGGCCAGTGGAAGCATTCAAGTGACTGCGTATTTGAGTGTTGAACATGGATCGTCAGCCACATGCGAACGGCTATGTCAATGGTGTTATATGATGCCTGGGATTGATCGGCTGTAACATCGGCCTTCGCCTTATTATCCGACCCTCGAATACTGTGAATCACATCACCTAGTTCCCTAATAGTATGTGCAGTGTACACAGTCGGCTTCTGTTGAACCGATGAGAGCTGGTCATCAAGATATAAATAGTATTTTTCGTAAAGCGGGGCATATGTGTCGAAATCAGCGCGCAGCATTCCTGGCCATATCTGGGTCAGGAGTTCAAATTTCTGGTTGTTGTGAAGTTGCCTTATTGTCATCTTAGTAGAGAGCTTAGGGTGATAGGGAGGCCGATATGCGCCTTCGATTTGGAAGAGTATTATATGTAGGACTTTGAAATATCTGGAAAATCACCAAAAAGCGGTGTGATAAAGCTTTCAGCTGCATGATGAAGTTTTCAGCTGCATGAGGAAACCAGTACGTGGTTGCAGTGGCTTGCCAAGGATCCCAATATGTCTCAGTGATATGAATTTTCAGGCCAGACTAATTCATTTCTGACATACAAGGCAAGATATAAAAATATCATTGTACGCAAGGTTGGCCTGTTTCTGATTTACCCTTTTTAGTGAACCCTACTTTCGTTGATCGGTTCATTGCCCAGGCCAAACAGTTCTCATTCGACCTGTTACAGCCAATCATCGGCAAACGACCTCTGGCAACTGAATGCTAAACATGAGCTTTGGCTCTGCACATACACGAAGCTGAGGGATCAAGAATGAATGCTGCAACAACTTCCACTCAACTCCAGACCATGTCTATGCCACAGCAATACCAAATTTCTTCTCCAGACGCGCCCCTGAAACTCCCTTTCGAAGAAGCAAACTTTTCACAGCCACGCCTTTGCAAGAGTATTTGTTTCTCGGCTGCAAATGTCTGGTACTCGAATAAGCACTGTGATGCTGATGATCAGTGCGACGGTCTCTTTACAAAGGCCAAAGAAACCAAGAGACTCCTAATGCCCGAACTACAACGCATATGGGCCACTACTTCTTTCTGGGATTGGAATGTCTTCGGCAATACCAGTGTGGCTGACGCAAGCCTCACGGTTGAATTGCGAATGGCGGGATGTCCAAAGGATGAAAACGGCACAAAAACGATTGACCTCTACCCAACTATCTGGCTTAGGACTGCAGACAAGGTTGTCAGAGCAGGCACCCCCTGGAAGGAGATCACGGCTGTTGTCAAGAAGCTAAGACTAAATTCCCCACAGAACGCCAAGATCTTTGTCGAAGGTGGCGGGAGATTCAGCGATGATAATGTGTCGGTTGCTAAAGAGCACCTGACTTTGGACAAAGGCATTACCTTTCCCAGTGGTGAGGCCCTATACATTCATATTCTACCTAAGTCGGAGAGGGGTTCTGCCTGTGGGCTACTCTGTCTCATCACAATCATGAAAGACGAGGTTGTCTTAGAGCAGAACATATCTCGAATCGGTGGGCTGGTTACTTACATGTTGCCGAGGCAAGGTGTAACATCCGGTCATGTTATAACCCAATATTTTCTTAAGTCTTCTACTCGCGGGACTTCCTCGAATCGCTCGACAGACCAACACCCTGGCTCGTTCGAAAACATAGGGAGTGACGACAACGACATTGATCTGGTGCAAAATTACGAAAGCGATCACGATCCAGAAAAGTCACTAGGCTATATTGATGTCACTGGATTAACAGACTGGATTTCTGTCACACCCTCAGATACAATCAACTTTGTTATTCAACTCGCAAAAGACACAACCCAAGCATCGGTATGGAACATTAACATATCACGGCCAATACCGGCGGACTTCGCTATGATATCTGATATTGCTGACTGGGGACGCAACAACTGCTACGTCGACCCTCCGGCGCAGGGAGTACCGTCTAATAAACCAACTATGGTGACAAAGTGGGTTTCTGGCTACAACAACGATGAGTCTTTAGGAGCTAGAGAAGTCCTCATATTGGTTAATCAAGAGTCAGACAGCCTTGTCGCATCGCTTCAGACTGCCAGGATACCTCTTATAATTGGTAGTGCAACACTTTGGACTCGAAAAATTCATCTACAAGGACCATTGGGTAAGTAGCTGCATTTGACTTTTTGTCCAACGCTAAGACGATTGCTTCAAAAACTCAGCCCCGGGCACATCTGGATCCTGGGTGGTTGATAGACTCTCAGGAGCATTGTGTGGGTCGATCATCATAGTTTATGACGGTGAGCCATATGCGCTTATGGTCACTGCTCAAGCCCTTTTGTCCGACATCAAAACCTATTCTGGCATGGCCGTTGATGAGGCGATTTTTCCAACAGTTTTTGAGCCAACCCTGAGTGAAGTGCAAGAAATCCAACCAGTTGTTACAAAGAAGATATCTGAGGAGCTATCTCTAGAGGTTAGTGTCAGTCGAGAAACCTACGAAACCCAAAGTTGACGAGAGAGTAAGGTTGACAGTATGAGCGATGACTACGAAAGTGATGCCAGTTGGTCACCTGGTAGTTCCACCTCCTCGCTTACATCTAGCATCTTTGAATGCGACGTGATAAATACTCGCACATACCGAGCCACAAACCACCAGTATTGGGCGCCAATCGATGAACTATCCCTTGATGCGATGGAAGTCCTCTACCACACGACTTTTCTTGTTCTTGGAAGCAAACTTTATCTCGCACCACTTGATCCAAGTCAAATCCGCAACGCTCTTGACATCGGGACAGGCAGAGGAACCTGGGCCATGGATTTTGCTGATGAGTTTACGGAAGCGGATGTTATTGGCATAGATATCTCAGCCATACAGCCAAACTTTGTTCCGCTCAACCTTCAATTTCAGATCGATGATTTCACGAAAGAGTGGACCTTTGCGGCCAACTCGAGAGATTTTATTCATATGCGATTCCTAGGTGGAAGTGTTTCCGATTGGCGCCAACTATATGAAAACGCGTTTCGAGTCACTAAGCCTGGAGGTTGGATTGAGACCCATGAATTCAACCCGGAATTTCATAGCCAGAACCAGTCTATCATGAATGGCAGCGCGATAGCCGCGTGGGGTACCATTTTTGAAGAAGGGTGCAAGAAACTTGGTACATCCTTCATCACGCTTCCTTCCAACGTCCAAAAAGAGCATCTTGAGGCAGTCGGCTTTGTTGATATTCAATCTCAAATAATCAAGGTACCTGTTGGAAGTTGGCCTAAGCAAGAAAGCTCAAAGACAATCGGGCTTTTAGCGAAAGCGAGTATCGCCAGTGATATACAAGGGTGGATTGGTTTCATGGCCTACATTTGTGGGTGGAAGAATGACGAGATAAGGGAGTATTGCATGGAGCTGGACAAAGAGCTTAGAACTGCAACAGCGCAGTTATACTACTACCAGGGGATCGTGTGGGGTCGAAAGCCTAACATCTTGTAAAACAACAGATGATTTACTTATTTACCATTTTCTGTTTAAGTTGTATTTTCGTCTTCTTTATATTTTGCTTTTATCTTCATTTTCAGAGCTGGACAGAAGATTCTTCTTGAACCCTGGCCAAAATTATGTCCTGTGTAATTGTTATAGGCTTGATGAGTCGAGCGCCACTTCTCTCAATGTCGACAAAAGGAACGATGTACTGGTCACTCGGTATTCTAATCTGCAGACCAGAGTCGAGATAGAAGGTAATGTCACCGTCAAACCTGATCTGTCTGATAGCTTTGCTCTCGAGATAGTGATAACATAAAGAATAACTTACGCATCGTCAGCATCAAATAGACTAGCTGACCAGTGGAGGCCATATGAGATTCCGGTGTGGTTGCTTCCAGTCACCTCTTCAAATCTCGAGACATATGCGCCAGGTGCCTCAAGCAGAAGCTGTCTTTGAGGGACGATGCAACACGGCAACGCTGTGTTAGACGGAAAGATACTCTCATCAGATCCATCGCGGAAATTGACTCTGATGTCAGATATAGTAATCTTCATCCCCGTTAAACACCCTGCAGTGCCTGTATAGTCATCATAGACAAGGGGTGCCGTGTAACTTTTTCCGATTACCTTTTCCTCATCATATTCGCCCAACACTAATGAACCATCGATGTGGGTCTTTACCCACATCTGTCCCCAAAAGATAGACCAGACCCTTGAACTGATTTTTCCGGCTTCTTTGAGAGCATTGAGATATGTCGAGTTGGATCCTAGACCTAGTGGATGTAGCATTGTATAACCTGCATCCCATTTGAGACGCGGTATGCCAATCGGTAGGTCTTCAACTGCTGGTGCTCCCTCTAGTGTGATGTTATCGGTGCCGGAGAGGCTGGTCGAGACGAGCTTCTTGATTCCTGATTCTGCGCCTTGGAAAGCTATTTCACTTGTGGAACCTCCTGCAACTCCAATGTCGCTGGCTTTTGTAAAGGATTTCGATTTGACCTCGTCGTAGATTCCACCTCGTCTGATCTCGCAGATTCTATCATTCAATATGACTGTTTTGTCGCAGTAGAGTTGGTCATTAAATCCAAGTATTGTTCAATTCTCTATGATGGGAGTCAGTATGACACATACAAATTTTTGGAGACTTTACGTACGCCCAAGGTAGAAGCACAATGTTTTGACTTGGTTCACCAATGGTTGCTGGAATTCCTTTCATGAAAGAGTCTTTAACGACTGGAAGAACTTGCACATCGCGGATAGGAAGAGACAAAGGCTCTATATTTGCAGGTTATTCTCGACAACACAGAACCAACAGCATAAATATTTCTATTTCCAAGATCTACCACAGAGTAGACATCTACAATTGGTTTAGTCTCATGTTTCAACAGGGATACTTAGACACGGGTCAACCAAACAGATTCTCATGATTGGTCACTTCTTCTCTGGCGACTCCGCGCCGGCGGCTAAACTCATTTGACTGATGCCATCTTGCTTCTCTCCCTTCATTTCGTTTATTGAAGCAACGAAACTAATCCTCAGCCTCTCCAACTCTTGTTGCCAAGTTATCGTGTCGTGTCATGACCTTTGATTCTGAGTCTTCATCATACACTCAGTCTCGACCTCGACGCCATGATCTGGCTACCTGGGCCAGTCTCTTTATCATCGCGTAAAGCGCTGGTCGCTGCCGCTCTCTTTTTCTTTCTATTCTGGCATTTATCATCCGTGCCTAAATCCTCAACTCCAACGAGACAACTGCAGTTCGTACCAAGCACATTTGACTGGTCAACCTTGCACCAATTTTATCCTCCTTCGTCTATCAAACCTTTACCAACAGACAAGCCTCATAAATTGCCTCCCGTGCAGGCTCATGCAAGCAAATTTCGTCAGACATCAACAACAAAGAGTCGTCAAAAAGCTGTCCGCGATGAGTTTATTCGCAGTTACAGGTCATACAGGCAGTACGCTTGGATGAAGGACGAGCTAACGCCTCTTACTGCTCAAGGCAAAGACACTTTTGGCGGGTGGGCAGCAACGCTGGTGGACTCTCTAGATACCCTATGGATCATGGGTCTCAAGGAAGAGTTCAGCGAGGCTGCCCAAGCGGCTGCGACCCTTGACTGGGGACAGCCGCATGAAGGTGCTGTCAACTTGTTCGAAACGACAATTCGTCACCTCGGTGGTCTTCTTGGTGCCTACGAACTAAGTCACGAGAACGTGTTGCTCCAGAAAGCCATTGAGCTGGGCGAAATGCTTTATGTTGCCTTTGACACGCCCAACAGGATGCCTGGCTTCTGGCTCAATTTTGCAGATGCAAGGAATGGGAAACAGGTTGCAGGAGTCCATGATCCTTCTGCCTCGCCTAGTTCCTTAGTAATGGAGTTTACCAAGCTCTCCATGCTAACAGGCGATCCCAAATTCTACGATGCCACAGATCGTGTGACGCAGTTCCTTGTCAAAATTCAAAACACCACGCTTCTACCAGGCATGTGGCCTCTCAGCCTCGACTTCCAGAACGAGCAGGCCAACGACAATACATTCTCTCTCGGTGCACTAGCAGATTCCTTGTATGAATACCTGCCCAAGATGCATGCACTTCTGGGCGGTGTAGACGAGAACTATCCTACCATGTACCGCACAGCTATGGACGTGGTGGTGAAGCATTTGCTGTACCGACCTATGCTGCCGGGGCAGGAAGATGTCTTGTTTTCTGGTGACGTCCGTGTCAATGAAAAGACCGAGCTGAGTACCGAGAGTCAGCATCTTACCTGCTTCACTGGAGGTATGTTTGCTCTTGGTGGTAAGTTATTAGGCATTGATGAGCATGTCAACATCGGGGAAAGACTTGCCCGTGGTTGCGGTTGGGCATATAAATCATTCCCTACAGGCATGATGCCTGAGATCTTCAACCTCTTAGCCTGTCCAAGTCTAGAGCCGTGCGTGTACGACAAGGAGCGTTGGAATCCTCCACGCGATGATATACCTCCAGGCTTCCGACATGCTCGTGATCCAAGATATCTCCTCCGTCCAGAAGCAATCGAGAGCATATTTATCATGTATCGCATCACAGCGGATCCTATTTGGCAGGACATGGCTTGGGACATGTTCCAGGCAATTGTTCGATTTACAAGCACTCCACATGGCAACGCAGCGATTGAGGATGTTGTCAACGTGAATACGAAGAAAATAGACTCTATGGAGAGTTTTTGGTTGTCCGAGACGCTCAAGTACTTTTATCTCATATTTTCACCTCCTGACCTCGTTAGCTTGGATCAGTATGTTTTGAACACAGAAGCACATCCTTTCCGGCGGCCATAGTTATTCAAATACCTTGTACTATCAATCTGTTTTTCTGTTCTTATAGCAATAGACCATGTTTCAGTTTAAGAAGAATCCAGTTTGCTATTAATTTGTTCCAACGCGTTTCCAAACTGGTTGGGTCTAGTGTTTGATATACTATAAGCCAGATTCAAGTTTGCTTACGAACAAAGACTCCAAAGGTGAATCGTGAGTAACACTATGATGTCAAAAGAAACCAACTGATAGTCTATATGGTAGGCTATACAGCTGAAAGTACTGATTCTTTATTGCCTATTTGTCTTATGCAACTGTCAGCTTATAATGCTACTCTACCCTAAAATGCCTATTACAGCAACAGCTCGTGTTTAAGTCGGGCCGAAAAGACGCTAACTGTTTTCAATACGGGGGCCAAGAACAATTGCGGGGATGAACAGGGGCCAGGGCGAGTGTCATCTCATTTCTTCGGCCCTCAAGGAACCTTTTAAATCCTACCAAAGTCATCTTCATCTTCAACGTCCGCCCAATGTATAACTAAATCAAAACTCAAAACTCATGGAATCAAACACAACAAAATCAGCTCCAGCGCAAGCTACTCCCAGAAATGAACCAGCACCACCACCAGCAGAGGAATCTACAACATGTCGCGAATGTCGGAGGCGCAAAGTCAAATGCGACGGTGTCATGCCCGTTTGCACCATCTGTCGGAAGTACAGACGTCACTGTTTATACGACAAGCATAGTAGAACAAGGTTGACCAGAAGGTACCGTCTATAGCGCGCCTTGTCGATCAACGGCTTTTCACTCAACGCTAGCCACTGACACTCATACATAGACAACTCACTCTCTTGGAAGAACGTCTTGAAAAAGCCGAAACTGTTCTTCGACGTCATTACACTGACAGTCAAATAGCAGAAATGCTAGAAGAGTCCAAAGAAGGACTACTAGCTCAGAGTAAAGCACAGGAACCAACACCACAGGCGCCAGAACCAACACCAACACCAACACTAGCACAAACACCAGGGTTAGTCAGCCTGCCTGCTACCACTCCAGGTACTGCAGACAATCTCATGCAACTGCCGACTCCCACTACAGACCCTGGCTTTTACTTGGCAGGCCAATCCAACATAGCAAACCTAACTGCAGATCCTTTCCTTCTGGCACCCATCGGCGAATTGGAAGCAAGTGCTGGACTGTGGGCTGGCTCCCAGGATACCGTATTTGAATTTGCTCCAACCACGGCGGCTGATGATTTCGAATGGAACGAGCAGGAAACTTCATGGGGAACCTATGACCCTTCTAGCTGGTCAATAACAAACCATGTCGATGGCAACCCATCTCAAGCTATCATGGACGGCATGGCTTCCTTGACAATTGGGGACCAAAAGAGAGGTTATTATGGAGCTGCATCTGGATCCGCTCTTTTGCGACAGATCTTATCAGCTCGTCCGGACGGAGAAGAGGTTGATAACGATGTTGCACTCCACGAGATTGAGTCTCTATTTCAACAGCACTCAGACCATTCACAATGGTTCCGCTCACAAGCTATGCTGACAAGAGTCGCTGTCGAAAACCTCATCGACGCATTCTTTGTCTTCTATCATCCCACATTCCCCATCGTCCATGAGCCCACATTCCGAGCTCAATACGCAGGGACATTGCCCTGCGCTAACAAAGGCCACTGGAATACCCTTGCAAACATTCTGGCGGCGCTAGGGTCCTTTGCGAGCAGCAATGTTGCCGACGCGACGGACCTTCCCATATTCCAAGCAGCGCAAAAGAGTCTGTTTTCAAATTATCTCGAGGTTGGAAACCTTACACTAGTACAAGCGTTTAGCTTGTCGTCAAATTATATGCAGAAAAGAAATAAACCAAACACCGGGTTTAACTATGGTGGACTGGCTATTAGGTTGGCTATCGGCTTGGGTCTCCACAAGGATTTGGAGGGAAATAGTTTGTCACCTTTGCAGAGTGAGACGAGACGTAGGATATGGTGGTGTTTATGTGTACTTGATGTGGGCGCTACTATCACCTACGGAAGACCGCTGAACTGGCCTCAGGCTGGCGTCGAGACGGCGTTCCCCCAAAACATACATGAAAAGGTCAGTGTATACCACAGCCCAACAAGTTCAGGCACTAACATCCCCAGGATCTCACCCACGACTCTACCCATTGTCCACCAGAGGTTGATGGTATAACCATGTACACCTACATCCGAGTCCAATCAGCCTATCACCTCAGCACAATGACAGTCTACAACCGTCTCATAACCAGTCCCTTCCCGTCAGCAACAGAGCTTATCACTCTAGACGACGTTTGCATCGGCTCTTGGCTAGCTCAAGTACCGTACTACTACCGGACTGTTCCACCACCAGACTCTGAGTATGCTCTTGGTATGGGTATCTCAGAATGGCGCTATAGGAATTTACGCATCGTCATGTACCGCCCGTTCCTGGTCAGATGGGCGAGATCGTCAGCACAAAACGCACAGCAGAACTTGACCAGCAGTGAGAACCTGGCTGTGTTTAGGTGTCTTGATGCAGCCAAGGAGTCTGTCATGCACATCCAAGGTTACTGGACATCTCGTTCGCATTCAAGATTAGCTGCTTTCTACATCTTGTGAGTTCATTTACCGATTCTTGCCATCAGCAGATAGCTAACAACATAGGTATTTCTTGTTCCATGCCACTTTGATCCCCGTACACTGCCTCAGGCAAAACCCCCATCACGCTCTGGCCCCCGACTGGCGATCGCAGATTCAAGCCTCCCTCGCTGTCATGGGCGGTATGGTCGAGCTAAATGCCAACAGTTCCAAGTGTCGCGATATCACGCTTAAGCTTTGCTGGCCGCATTTGAACAGTGATGGTGCGCGTACATACTGCGAGAACCCGACATTTATGCCAAATGTAGCAGAGAATGAGGCAGCATCCATCATAAGCGGCTACAACACGTGGTGTGAGTCTATGACAAATGCCGGGATTTCAGTGCCGACTTACGAATGGGCGGATGATAACGATTCAGTGTTGGGTTTCTTCTAACCTTTGGATAATGTTCACCCACTAGTCCATCAATAATTCTGTATAGATACGTACATCGGCAATAGTATCAAGAAAAGAAGTCAATATCAACAGAAACCTTTTAGTAATTACAAACGTAGTATTAAACTATATCATCCGTAGAATCGAAGACATATTATGGGATAGCAGTGACAAATCCATCCTAAGTTGCTGACCACCTAATTACACAATATTATAGGAAAAGACATTAACTTGTTGTGACAAATGTTCTGTCATGAGAAAGAAACGAAAGGCCAAGCTCTTACTGCAAACGGCACAGTCCATTGACACATGCACAAATACCCAGAGATATGCATAGATCAAGGTCCGCTAAGCAGTCTTTTCCCGTATTGCAAGTAACCTCGTTGACACAAGCGCCTGACTGGCAGGTTTTCCCATTCCCGCACTGCGCGTTTGTTGTACAGGTGTCCATCTGACTCGAGTCAGGGCCACAGACACCATTGAGACAGACACAAAGACCAGCAGCACAGAGCGAGTTGACTGATAAGAGGCAATCAGTAGCATCCTCGCACGACCCATCGTTTCCGCTACCAGTGTTTGAAGTTGCCGCTTGACAAACACCAGAAGAGCATGTCTCGCCCTTCACGGTGCAGTCTGAGTCTCTAGAACAGGATCCAGAGGTATTGTCGCCTGTACCACTTGAGCCACCTGTTGAGCCACCTGTTGAGCCACCAGTTGGGGCAGCAGTGTTGCTGGTTGTAACAGTGGAAAACCCGGTATTGGTGTCGGAAACCCGTTGGCAAAGCGCATCGACACAAGCGAATATGCCCAAAACACCTGCACCAAGTGAAAGTGTACACTCTCTATCGGAAGAGCATTCGACGTCACCCGAGTTACCTGCAGAAGAAGCTCCGGTGGCCGAAGGGACAGTCTCTGTTCCAGTCGCAGTCTGTTGGCAAATGAGATCGACGCAGGCAAACAGACCCAAAGCGTTGGCTCCAAGAGCAGCCACACAGTCTGAATCTGTTGAGCACTCAACTGCGCCGGTAGTCGTGGGTTCGTTGTTTGTTCCTGTTGCCGAGGCTGGCTGGTCTCCATCCGCGGAGCCCACAGTAGGTTGAAGCTGACAAAGGAGGTCTACACAGGCATAGATGCCCAGTGCGGACAGTCCAAGAGCGGCTTTACACTGACTATCCTTTGTACAGGAAACCCGTCGGTTTGTTCCTGCACTCGTACCCCCATCAGTCGATCCAGCTCCGCCACTTCCACCGTTGCTCGAACTAGGGCTGGCTAGAACGCACACCGCGTTCAGACAGATACACAAGTTGAGCCCACCTACTACACACAATGATGTATCGGCAACACAGTCGTCAGCCGTGGAACAAGCTACTGAATTGCCTTCTCCATCTCCGCCAGGAGTTGCCGTATTACCTGCGCCATCCGCAGACTGCGTGTTACTGGGGGTCGTGTCTTGGACACACACAGCATTGACGCAAGCGCAAAGGTTCAATAGACCGTCGACACATAAACCCACGTTTGCCACACAGTCGCTATCCTGGGTGCATGCAGTGACTTCAGAGCCGTCGGTTCCTGTAGAAGGGTCTGCGTCTCGGGTCTGTGATGCAGGATTGTCACCGGGGTCAATAGTAGGAACGCAAACAGCATCAACACAGGTGCAAAGGTTCAGGAGTCCACTGAGGCATAGGCCAACATTTGCAACACAGTCATCATCCGAGTTGCAACTCGTGACTTCAGTGCCACCAGTGGGTGTAGAACCATCTGTGTCCTGAGTCTGGGAAGCTGTATCAGTTGCTGACGCAGTGTTGTCGCCAGAATCAGCTCCCAAAACGCAGACGGCATCAACACAAGCGCACAGGTTCAAAAGGCCATCAAGGCACAAGGCAGCATTGGCCACACAATCGGCATCTTCAGTGCACTCTGTGCCACCCGTTCCATCAGTGGACTGAGGATTGCCAGGGTCTTGAGTCTGAGACGCTGTGGGGGAACTGTCGGAGGCTGATGGAACGGTATCAGGATCCTGAATGCAAACACCATTTACGCAACCACAAATGTTGATTCCTGCGACAACACAAAGATCAACATTGAGGATGCAGTCGCTATCCTTTGAGCAGGATGTCTGGGACCCATCGGTTGGCTCAGCGTCAGAGGGTCCAGTTGTCTCAGGACCTGAGCCTCCAGAGGAATTGCCAACGTCGGGATCTGGTTGGCATATAAGATCTAGGCAAATACAAACTGTATCGGAGAGTGCGCATAGACCGGTAGAAAGTCCAACACAGTCCCCATCCACAGTACATGGGACAGGGCCAGTCTCGGCGGGCGCATTGGCGGACGTGGTTGTCTGGCCTTCAGGACCCGTGCCACCTGCTGTGGAAGTAGGCAAAGATCCATCCGTTCCCGATCCTTGGGTTGGCAGGTTAACTCCATCGCCACTGTTCGTGGGTGAGGGTTCTGAACCGCTGACCTCGGTGTCGACGTCTGTAGGCGATGAACCATCATCTCCAGAAGCTGGCTGACTTGATGGGTTCCCTTGAGGGACTCCAGTCAGTCCCTCACTGGTTGTAATTTGCTCCACGGGCGGCCCTGTTGAAGTTGGCCCTGGGTTGACAATTGGTGCTCCTTCTGATAAGACTGAGCTTTGTGCTGGATCGTCTGTGGGATCGGCTGTTCCCGAGCCATCACCTCCAGGTGGTGATGCACCATTCGATTCTGCAGGACCAGAGTCTGTTCCCGTGTTGGAAGGATCTATATCGCTTGCCCCAGGGTCACCATCACCACCCGAACCATTTCCTTGAGGCTCTCCGGTGAGGCTAGGTGGTGGTGCAGTCTGTGAAGCATTACCTCCAGCGCCACCATCTTCCGAGCTGCCGTCTCCAGAACCGTCTCCTTGAGAACCACCACTCTGATTTGGGCCAGTTCCTGAGGTAGGGCTTCCTCCAGGACCCGTATCGGCACCATCAGAAGTCGTGCCGCTGGTGCCGGGGTCATCTCCGCCTCCAGAGCCGGAGCCGGAGCCATTCCCAGCAGGTGAACCAGTGACAGGGTCTGTTCCAGAATCGCCACCATCTCCAGACCCAGTATCAGAGCCAGAGCCAGAGCCAGACCCATTTCCAGCAGGTGAACCGGTTATTGGATCTGTCCCAGAGTTGCTACCACTTCCATCCGTTCCACTGCCTGAGCCGAATCCCGCATCTGAGCCAGTACCAGCATTACCGTCGCCGCTACTGCCCGAACCAGAGCCATTGCCGGCAGGCAATCCTGTCGAGTCTCCCGAGTTTGAGTCTGAGCCTGAACCTGAACCTGAACCTGGATTCGCTCCAGACCCACTGCCATTGCTCGATCCGTTACCCGAGTTGCCGGCAGCACTTCCATCAGAACCATCTCCTGAAGTTGAACCAGTACCAGAATTCGATCCATTACCAGATCCATTCTCATTGCCAGTTCCAGAGCCGGTCCCTGATGATGCGCCAGCTGCGGGGTTTGACGTGTCTCCTTCTGAGCCTTGACCTTGCGTGCTACCGCTTTGTGACCCTGAATCTGCAGAGGCACCACTTCCTTGACCCCCGCCTGCATTGCCGTTGGTATCGTCACCGGAAGGAACACTGCCATCATTGTTGTCGGTAGTGCCACTGTCTGAACCGCTTCCCTCGGGGTTCGCAGTACTTCCAGAACCAATGCCACCGATAGCGACACACGCTCCATTCTGACAAGTCTCTCCAGTGGCGCAAGAGACGTTGTTGCAGCTAGCCAAAGCAGCGTTTGGCGTGCATACATCGCCCAAGCAAACCTCACCACTGCTGCAGACGTTACCGCCGCAAGAGGATGGATCGCCAAGTGCCACACAAGAGTCCTGTATGCAAGCGTAGTTAAGTGGGCAGTTAGCTCCCGATGCACCGCAGTCCACTGGCCCTGCAGTAGAGACGCATTCATTGTTGATGCAAGAAAAGCCTGGTTGACACGATGTCGCTTGGCGCTTCAATAAGCGGGCAAGGCGACTGGCTGAGTTGCCGCAAGAAGAGGAGCTCTGGACAGTAGCGCACTGGTTGTTAATGCAGATAGTGTTCGCGGTACATGCTGGAGTACAGGTAGAAATAGGTGCAGCTGGGCTGTTGTTTGCGCCATTCTGCCCTTGCGAATTGCTCTGGCCTGAAGAAGTAGCGTCTTCACTCTGTCCACTGCCACCAGAGCTAGATCCAGAGCTCCCCTGGGGACGAGCCGAAGTCGCACCATCACCAGCGGACGAGCCTCCCGAACCGTTTCCGCTTGATCCATTGTAATCAGAAGAAGCTCCCTGTTGACCTTGATCTCCGAAGCTACCATTTGAAGAGCTTCCGTCCGCATCTTGGGCTCCTCCAGGGAGACGTCCTCCAGGGCCTCCGGACCCAGAACCACAAGCGACTCTTACAGTGTTTGTCGGGTCAATTAAATTGCCGATGCACTGGTCAGATACGCACACCTGGCCGCCCTTGCAGGGTGATGAGCTATTGCCACATTGTGTCGGGTCGATCGAGATGGATATAGGTAAACATCTGTCTCCTGAGCAGTAGGAACCAGGATCACATCCCTTTTTAGAGCTACCGCAACTCTTTGTTCCAGCTTCCGCGGTGATGTTCAAGGATTGGCATTGCCCCGAAACACAAAGTTGACCGGCAGTGCAGTTCTTTGAAGCGCCTTCGCCACAATTGTAGGTGTCGGTAGAGATGGTAATCTTGCGACAGAAGCCACCACGGCATGAAGCGCCAAAGGAACAGTCGCTGGTACTTTGACAGGACTGGACTTTGGTTCCCAGGGTAAAGGGAACACATGTACCATCAAGACACCAGCTACCCGAGCTGCATGTTTGGTTGGAAGCCCCGCAAGACGTTGGATCTGAGCCGATGTCGATCTTCTGGCATCTATCGTTGACACACAGAGATCCTGGACCGCATGTCGTGCCACTTTCACCACACCGACGAGAGTTGGCTGTCACCTCAATAGGGGTACACTTTCCACCATTGCACCATTGACCGGGCTGGCAGCTTGCAGTGCAGTTCTGTAGGCCGGATCCGAGATCAAGAGGGTAACATCCACCTGCAACACAAAGCTGACCAGGCTCGCATGAGCTATCACGCTTTCCGCAATTGTAAGGGTCGAGTTCTATGGTGACAGTGTTGCAGGTTCCCCAACTGCACACACCTGGTAGGGGACAGCCTCCAGCATATAGCATGCCAGTGTGTTGGGTATCACATGGCGCAGAGTGGGTTGGTGTTGAAGTGATGGCCAGAATTGTGGCCAGGATGGCTCGCCAGCTCATTCTATGAGCCATGTTTGAGTTGATTGTTTAAGTTGGTATTGATCGACCTGATGATCCGGGGTATCTATGAGATGATCCTCAAGCTATATACTTGAAATTCGTGCTGGTGGTGAGGACTTTCTGTGATCCAGCGGTACTGGGCTGGCACTATGACATCCTCCTCACAGTAACTAGCATGTCGTCATATGAAATCTCCATGGGTTCGAGGATGACCTGTGTAGTACTTGAGCTGCATCATGAGTAGAAGTTTAATCGGTCCACTTTGTCGACAGTTTGTGATAAATCACAACTGATCTCATAGGAAGCAGCCATCAACGTAGGAATGGCCAAATCATGGTCCTGGATGCAGTCGGACAAGTAGCCTTCCGTGATCATAGTGGTGTAAGTCAAGTGAATGACGGGTATGGCCTCAACCGCTGTCCCATTTGGGATGCGGATCTTTCGTCCTATTGGATTTCAGGTGAAGCTTGAACTCTTCTGTTGCCATACTCGCATAGTCGAAAGCTTATATCAACTCTCGATATCCAGTTAAAAGCCAAGTCTAGTGTTGGTCCCTCTCGTTGGTCTCAAACAGACTTTGGAAGCTCGTTTTGACAGTATGATGATCTGGGGAGAGACCTGTAGATCGTTGTGGACCAAGTGTCTGGCTTTGATCGCCGCGGCTAAGGAATGCTTCATTAGCCGGGGATAGCTGAAAGTATGCAACTAGTCTGTGCCTCGATTCCCAACGTTTGTTGTCAAGTTTCTTTGAGGAAAGTGCTGCTTTCAGCGGAAAAACGGGTAGGCTAACGCTGGAAGCGACACGGTTGTGGAGTTATGATTGCGGCCCGGTCTGGTATGCAAGATAGAGACTTGTGAAGTACAAAGGTTATTGTTACAGTCAGCTTTCTTCTTGCTTGATTGCTAACAGTGAAGATGTTTGAGGTTGTCGAAAAGAAGTCCCAAGTCCAAGCGCACGTGCACGTCATTTTGCGGCTCTGGGGTTGACAACGGAAGGAGTTCTCCGCGGTCGCACTTGTCATGCACCAGTGTCATAGAGGATACACGTGATTGGCTATATCCCCTAATCTGCAGGTGATTCGACTGAGTCAATCTCTAGATTCCCGCTCCATCTTGCATTCATAGCTGAAAAGTGACGATCTTGACAGGATAGCGAGATGTGACCGTCGTTTTACTAAGTTTGGAACGACATCAACGGCTTTGGTCAATATGGATAGTTTCTTGTTGGTTGGACTTGAGCACCCAATTTGTTCAACGGCGTTCTTAGCGTTGTCGTTAGCGAAGAGGGAAGAATGAACAAGAAAGGTGACCTGTTCTGTCACCCTGAGACATGTATTCAACGACCAGGTCGTGGGTTCTATCTGGTGTCACTGTTCTTGTTTGTTTCGGTATCATCACAAAGACACAACAGCATCCTCTACCAAACACAATATGTGACAGACCACCTCATCCCAAGTATGTCGTCCCAAAGTTCAATTTCGTTCATGCAAACTCTCCAATTACAGCCCTATCAATTTCTGATGTCATTGCTCCCTGACACATTTTCCGCATCTTGTTCCCGGTGGCTTCGGCTTGGCGCAACCTCAAAACCAGGGTCTCCATTTCTCTCTCCTCGGAAAGCATCTTCATGATCGTCATTCACGTTGACCTGGTCGTTGATACGAAGCGATACCCTATTTAGCCTGTAATACCCAACAGCATCTTTCGGGTAGCTGTTATAGGAATAAACATGGTCGATCCATGCCTTTCAGAAAGGGACAAAGCTAGGCCAACGTAGTTTGTCAAACTTTAGGCTTTACCCCACAGGCACAGCATTCCCCTACCATGACGGACAGGCATAACCAGGCTGGCAGGCACTTGTCAAAAGGTAAGATCAGCCCATTTGTATGGCATGCCATATTCCCCTGGACGCCATTGTCGTCCTTAGCATAGCTCAAGGGCCTGATCTCACGGAAGGATACAGCACTTCCAACGTCACCTTGTATCTTGCTCCTATATGAGATCGACAGTGTCAGGTCATGTTTCTCGCTTAATCTTGTTATACTAGTGGTCCTTGCAACATGTACGGAATTCTTAGTCCGTAAATCATCTCTAGCGTTGTTGGATGAGACATATTGAAAGCTAGCTGGTGAGCGACGGGAAGTTCCAGTGTCCACCAAGTATCCAGTATCGCAATAAGAAGTTTCCGAATATCTGATAGAGCAATACGGTGTTGAGTGGATGTGATATGTGTGATGCACCACTTCTTCGGAAACTAGGATTCCGTTACTGGTTGGTCACCTGTCAACACCCGTTGCGGCGACTGGAATTTGATGACGTACCTTTAATAGGCTCTTTGTGCCAACGTTCACCAAATATAGCGAGAGAGTCGATTTAAACTCGACGCTATTTCCGGGTTCACGGTTAACCGCAACAGTCCCTTGGACATGCCTTGACACAACACCAGACTGTTTTGGCCGTTCGTCCAATGAATGTGCTGAATTGAACCGAACTATGATTTGACTATGCGGCTGAAACATCCAGCTGTGCACTGAGTTGTTGCAACCTCTATAATTTGCCGTCGTTACTCATCTTGGTGAAGTCGTAGTCGATTCCGAGATGTGTATCCCCAATTCACATCGTCATACATTGAATACGACTGTAACATCCATGATTACGATCATCCACATTTATTCATGGTTTAGACTTGCATCCTCACGTTTGGTTCATGAACCAATAACCACCTGTCTGTGAGAAATGACCCAAGTCAGGTGTAAATTCAAAACAAGATTTCGTATCGATTTTCTTCCGTAGCGTCAACTGACAAACTACGGGGCAAGAAGACAAGCTCTTGCAGAAGAATCGACCTATCGGCCTGAAGTAGCCATGGTGATTTAATCGTTACATGTGGTGGGCTAGCATCATGCATCCTGAACATTGTCACATCAAAGCCGCCTAGTCTAATCTTCATCATCTCCGTATGGGTTGAAGTCGGGCAATGTCCCTCCAGTGGCAATCTCAAGTGTCTTGGAAAATTCGCTGTCAAGCTTCGGTCCACACGTCCCTTCCACCCATCAAGCATCTTCGCTCTAACCTCTTCGCTCGGCCAGTTCTTCCAGCCCAGCAGAGGGGCACGATGAAACCTTTTGTATGTGATCTCAGGATTTCTGACGTCTTTCGGGTAGGCTAGTCGTAAACAGTGTGTGCTTACACCATCCTTGTGATAGACAAGCATGGGGTGGTTATCTTTCAAAGGAATCGTTCTCTTGTATCCCATGAATTCGAGCCAGGTTCCAGCTAGTGATTCTTCATATTTCCCGTGGCACGATGGGGCCACTCGAACAACTTCACCATCCTTGACAAACACAACAACGTTCTCCCAGTCGTGACGGTGACCAGCGAGGAACGAGAATCCCAAGGACTGATCTTTCTAAAAGTAATACTCGTACATGATAGCACAGTAGCCGTTGTTGCATCTCGATCGAGAATAGACGTTAGAGTTCTCCAGCTGACCTCGGTCACGGCATCGGCCTTGGGGTGAAGCAGTAGGGCCTTGACCAGGATTGATACGAGCTGAAGGGTCTATGGCTGCGGTGTTGTAGCAGCCATCCATGTCGAAGTCGAGTAGAGGCTGAAACTCAAGCTCGAGGGAGCTAGCGCTTTCGGGTAAAGGGCTGAGGACATCCCGTCGGGTGAGTGTTGACGGGTCCGGGGACAACAGTGGACTGGCACTAGCAATTATGACAAGGCCAATCAAGGTGTCCAATTGTATCCTCATGATGGGTATAAGCAGATGTGATGAGAAGTAGTGGGAATAGTGCATTATAGCCTGCCAAGCAAGACAATGGGGATTGACATTTCTAGTGGAAACGCTCAGAATTGTTGAGAATTAAGTAAAGTCAATTGCTTGCTCCCGACACC
This sequence comes from Fusarium armeniacum, assembly GCA_013618295.1. NCBI lineage: Eukaryota > Fungi > Ascomycota > Sordariomycetes > Hypocreales > Nectriaceae > Fusarium > Fusarium armeniacum. The sequence goes on along the minus strand of JABFER010000183.1, from coordinate 60,606 downwards.
TTATCAGTGCTACAGCAGGACGATTAAGTTTTGAATATCTCGACTGCATACACCTGTTCATCAATATAACACTGATATCAATGTACTACTCGCTTCAGGTACTCCTACATCCTAGATATTGTTTCAATACTGTGCAGTGCAAGAGATCCTGCAGTATATGAAACTCGACAGCATGAATTATAGAATGCCAGCATGTGAAGATATAAATACCATAGGTTAACCGACCCATACCTATGTCCCAAGACGAGTAAACGTCTTGTCTTCCCATGTATTTAGATCTCTTAAGCAATTTCACTGTTCACGATATTGATGATACCATCCAAATTATCATCTTAGTTGTAGCTCAAGTATGTCAAAAACAACCATCCCTATTAAAGCTGCCCGTCCAATGACATTTCTAGCGCCGTACATCAAGCCGATCGCCCGAATGATCTGCATCTGATAGGAGAGTCGTCGTCCAGTGACCTGGAAATCTCATCACCAGTCCCACGTCGTTGGTTCTACCACCGGTATCACATTCCAGGAGATTTTAGAAGATCAGAATGACATCACAGTGATGAGCTTTAGAGTGATGAAGTTTGTCGCATCGTCTCTCACAATGAACAGGACGAATGATGTTTGGCCGAATCTTATGTAAAATATCAGAATAGACGGATCTTTCCGCGAGTTGATGCAAGATCTGCCCGGCGAGGCAGGGGCAACTAAGTATCAGAGATCTCATCAAAAGAACGCATAGAAGAAAAAGTTAAGATCTGACGTGGAAGACAAAGGTAATTCACGACACGCTACAAGTGGAATAAAGACAAAAAGGAACTCCGGTGCGGGGAATCGAACCCCGCTCGCCGCGGATTTCGATAATGAAAACGCGGTATGCTAACCGATACACCACACCGGATGTTTGATGGTAAAGATGCTACAAATAGCCATTATATTGTCGCGCTGCTAGATACCCGCTGCAACTTAATCTTCCACTAACAAGTCCTAGTCTAGTCCGGAGATGACGATGACCTCTCCTGCCGTGAGAGCAATATCGATTAAACTTGAAAGCGTTCGGTGGAAGTAGGGACGTTCGTCCTTGGTCTTATTGAACCCAAGTGATACCTTCGGCTTGTCTTCTTCTCTGCCCTCATCTTGGGATGGGATCTGATACAGGCCATTTCAGAGCCAACTCGCCTTGCAGATACCGGTTACAAGTGATGAGACCGTCACCTCAATTTATGCAGTAAACCCTGTAAGACCTCTTTTCCACACGGAGACAAGCCTCGGCATGACTTGCAAAGAGCAAATGCGCCATATCATCGTCTCCGAAGCCCTGTTTGAATTTCCGGGGACTTTTCGTAGTTTCTGTGGCATTCGAATCCTTGGAAGTTTTAATGGCCTCTGAAGTCTTGGTATCAGCTGATATTTTGGCTTTCTTTGCGGGCTTGGTATTTTTGCAACTCTTTGCTCTCTTCAAACTCTTCTTCGCAACTTTGGACTCTGTTGGCCGTAGGATTGTTGTTTTCTTTAGGGGTTCAGAGTCTTCTGGAACTGCAGTTTGCTTTGTCGCGGCCATACTTTCTATTCTCGACTGCAAAAGTCGGCCGGCGGTATCGTTCGAAGTAACAAAGGTTTCTAAGGGTGTAGCCATCCTAAAAGCAGTAAATATACTGTGCGCAGGTGCAAGAGTGGCAACTACCAATGTTGGCAGCTCGACTTAGAGCTGGCGTTTGTGACCCGTTCAAATTTCGAGATGTAAGGATGAAGAGAAAGAATGAGGGGTAGATTAAACAGCGTGTGATCTTTCAAAATTTGTCAGAATACAGTTGGTTGTCCACACTCAAAATAGAACCCTCTCGAAGATGTGCTGAGTTTACGGCATAGAGAAGATGCACAATGGTAAAGTTCTCCTTTAAGTTTCTACCGGTTTGTTAGGTGGCACTTTGGGCGGATGACAACTGATATAGGGAACAATTGCAGCATATCAAAATGAGTTTCTGTGTTCTTAAATCTCGAGAGTTCCGCCACAGAGCTTTAACGAGGGACCGAGAGATGTCTTTAGCATGGGAAGCCACAGAAGTATAACGGAGTGATCAGTTATTGCCATATCTTATTTTCTCATCTAGAAAAAGATTTAGGTGCTGTGAAGTACTCTTGTTGTTATGGCTTGCTGAGATTCTGTACAAACAACTCAACCTTACGTATAAAAACAATGGGCAAGTTGGCAAGCATGAGCTTTGCTTGAAAAATGAACATATGGTCAATAAATATGTTTCTTGATATCAGATCAACTTAAACGAATATTCCAGTTCGTTCCTTCAAACATGAGAATGGTTTCAACATTTGTGTGGTCTTGGAATCTACCGAGTCCCGTACCACGGTGATCTGCATGCATCTGAATACCCTCAAAGATAAACCTTGAGCGCCACCCGGAGATTTTTCTATGCAGGCCCATAAAACTCCAAATTGCACGATATGAACATCAATACGAAATTAAGTACGAAATTACTGCCAAATGCCGATACCATTGAAGTTGGTCATCAAGCACGTGTTGCTCTTTCCCCGCAATCTGAGCATGTTGGAGCACTTGCCAGATCCGAGCATCCCGTAAATAAGCTACCTCAATTAACATAAACCTTCCAAAAACAAAGCAAGTTCATCACAATATGATAACGGAAGCGAATGTCCAAGAAATGATGGTTTGATCTTTTATCGAGTGTTGCCTCGTCTATCTTTGCTCTATGTTTCTTCTCAATCTTCAATGCTAATGTCAAAATTATTTTCATCCACCACCTATGCCCCGCCAAACCAACGACGAGACCTCCCCGTAAACCAGAAACCAACTTGGAACAATCAACGCTCAAACATTCAGATATTCCATGACAGATTCAATGCCGTAACTCTACTTAAGCAGAGGGCTTGATGACGGCAGGAGGAGTGCCAACCTTGTTGCGGTTGCGGAAGAAGAGAACACCCTTACCAGCACCCTCGGCCTCAGCGCTGGGCTCAACCCACTGGCACATGCGAGCACTTCGGTACATAGCACGGATGAAACCACGGGGGCCGTCCTGAACGTCGGCACGGTAGTGCTTGCCCATAACAGGCTTGATGGCCTCGGTGGCCTCGTCGGCGTTGTAGAAGGGAATGCTGCTAACGTAGTGGTGGAGGACGTGAGTCTCAATGATGCCGTGGAGAAGGTGTCGGCCGATGAAACCCATCTCACGATCGATAGTAGCAGCGGCACCGCGGACGAAGTTCCACTCGTCGTTGGTGTAGTGGGGAAGGGTAGGGTCGGTGTGCTGGAGGAAAGTAATAGCAACTAAAGAGGTCAGTATTTATCGTCGAGAATGGAATGCAAAGAAGCTTACCGAGCCAGTGGTTGACCCAAAGGTAGGGGACGAAGTACCAGATGGCCATGTTGTAGAAGCCAAACTTCTGGACGAGGAAGTACAGAGCGGTACCCATCAGACCGATACCGATATCGCTCAATACGATGAGCTTAGCATCGCTGTGCTCGTAAAGGGGGCTGCGGGGATCGAAGTGGTTGACACCGCCACCGAGACCGTTGTGCTTGCCCTTGCCACGGCCCTCCTTCTGGCGCTCGTGGTAGTTGTGGCCGGTAACGTTGGTCATGAGGTAGTTGGGCCATCCGACAAGCTGCTGGAGAACAAGCATGATCAGAGTAAAGACAGGGGTCTCCTCTGTGAGGTGAGCAAGCTCGTGGGTCATCTTTCCGAGACGAGTAGCCTGCTGCTCGCGAGTTCGGGGAACAAAGACCATGTCGCGCTCCATGTTTCCGGTGGCCTTGTGGTGCTTTCGGTGGGAGATTTGCCAGCTGAAGTAGGGGACGAGAAGGGCAGAGTGAAGGACCCAGCCGGTGATGTCGTTGACGAGGCGAGAGTCGGAGAAAGCACCGTGGCCACACTCGTGAGCGATGACCCAAAGACCGGTGCCGAAAAGACCCTGGAGAATGGTGTAGACGGCCCAGAGACCAGCGCGGGCGGGAGTGCTGGGGATGTACTCGGGGGTCACATAGTTGTACCAGATGGTGAAGGTGGTAGCAAGGAGGACAATGTCGCGAAGGATGTATCCGTATCCCTTGAGGGCGGAACGCTTGAAACAGTGCTTGGGGATGGCATTGTAGATTTCCTTGATGGTGAAATCAGGGACCTCGAACTTGTTACCGTAGGTGTCAAGCATAACACCATATTCGGCCTTGGGCTTGGAGATGTCGACCTCGGAGAGAGATGAGAGCGAGGTGGAAGAGGCCGAGTGGCGGGGAGAGTCCGCAGGAGAAACAGCAGCAGACTCGGTGTCCGTCACAGTGGTTGAGGTGACGGTGCGTCTAAGAGCAGGGTTCTGCTTAGGCAGAGCCGAAGTTGACGCCATTTTGAAGGAAGGTATACGGCCGACAGAACAGAAAGTCGAGATACCAAATGCAAACTGTTCAAGAGGAAAGAAGAGGGGAGGTGAGAAGAAAAAAAGAGTTCCGAGATGTCCTACGGGGGCTGAAGTTTTAAAGTAGCTGTCCTACGTGGATGCTTGCTCGGCAAAAACGTTTTGTTGGGGGGTCACTACTCCGTCTACGTGGAGCCTGAAAAAGGGCAGGTGTAAGTACCTTCTGCGGGCGGGACAGTGGACGAGGAACCTAACCTCTCAGCGTAGCGGCAACACAAAGCAGAGGCGGCGGCGGCGAATGCGGGCAAATAACCAAAGGTGGAACGATAATGTGAATATGGGGACTGGTAGGTACGTACGTTTCTGTTTCTGTATCTGTTGTCTGTCTATCTGTACATGTCTACAGCACCGCTTTTCTCTCCTGTCTCTGGCAAAAAAGATCGACAATCCTCAGATGAGACAGGCACAGTAGCAGGTAGGTTTATGCAACGAGCGATAAGCGAAAGTTTGCAAGCTAAAACTCTACCATCAACTCTCACTTTTCCAAGAAGTTCATAATTAATCTCAACCACGTCTTCAAATGTGACCATCTTTCAGCATCATGCAGATACAATTGCTTCAAAACGAAGCAGAAAAATAGACGCCCCAGCTTGAATCACTAACAAAAAAAACCCGTACCCCAGGAAAATGCGCTAGAAAATGGGTCCTGTTTTAACCCACCCCTGAAAGTGGCAATGGCTCCCATGTACCGAAGCAGAAGCGTCCCGGCGGGACAGCCGTCTCATTATTAGTGGATGCCTGTTCGCTGTCTGGAAGTGTCTTGGTTTTACGACAGCTGGCCGTGTTGTGTCTCGAACTTTGCTGCAAGTTGAGCTGGCTTTGGGGATTTTCGCAAATGGTGGCTGGCTGAATGGGCCAAGTCTACACTTGCACGGGACATTTTCACAGGTGTCCATACTCCAATTAAGCTTCTCAGCTACGGTCATCAGATAAGATGGCTTTCCTGATGGTGTCTACAAGACCTCCATTTCCCATTTACATGTCGTTGATCCAATCCATGTATCCGTGCTGCCATGGAGAATGGGTTGTCAAAGCTCAGACCGTCCCCAAACCTGATCAACTATGGCACAGAAAAACGTACGCAGTAGAGTCTTTAGACAACAGTTGCCTCCAAAGTCCTAAGCCTCTGCCATCAATGGACGGTCACTGTGACGAATTCTACCATACCTCAGTCTCATGTAGTGGTTCAGATCTTTACACCGCCTGAAGAATGGATCTACTTCCACTAACGGGACATGGCCGACAGCAACAAGAGTGGCTTATCATGCTGGACTGTGATGGATGCACTGTATAGACGATAGATACACACAAAGCTGGTAGGCGAAAGCGAAACACAAATGCAGCATCGCCTCTGTGATAGCAATTGATGGCGTCGAATTAGAGCGTTCAGCCGAGACGAGCCTCACAATCCCAAAGTACTCACCATTGAAAAAAGGTCGCCCCTCTTGCCAAAGCCCAAATCGGGGGTTCCAGTTGGAAGCTCATGCGGGTCCAAAGTGGACTCCAAGCTTGCTTAGGGCTGGAGATCATCAACATGTGAATCAGTCATGAAAAAAAGAGAACCCTTGGGAGGTACAAACGGGGGGAACCGGGAGGAGACAGTCGACGTCGACGTCGACCACAAGCACCACATTTTAGCGGCCCAGACCTGACAAGACAGGGCTCCCTTGGCTCCTTTCTAGATCGTGGCTGGCTTTTTTTTGTTGACGATGCGATGTGAATTCAACTCAAGACGATTGGTTATAAAAAGGCGGGAGAAAAAGCTCAGACAACGGACAAGGGAGATAAATTTGGTTAATTGTTTCCACCCCGGCACCGTTGTGGGGAAGAGACTGTTTGATGGCATTGACCAAGAGGTTTTGAAGATAATCGCCTCTCTCTGAAGTATCGAGACGGTTGAATTGACAGCTGACAGTGATGTTGCTTGATGGCTGTGAAGCAACGCATCATGGACTCAAGTTTATCGACATGTGAAAGTCTATGTACTCTGTAGATATTTGGTCACGAACCGAGGTGTGTGTATGAATGGTCAGCTCGTGCTAAGATAACCTTATGTTTACGGAACGGTCATCCGCCGTAAAGTACAGAGTACAGAGTACATGTAGGTATTGATTGCATCGTTACTTGTCGTAGGCCAAGATCAGACAAACCTGGGGAATCAAATAGGAAGCGGCGCAGCAAAACAAAAGTGTCTGTCACAACCGCATTACCGAACAAATACCTGATTGATACTGCTTTAACCGAAGCCCGGTGTTAAGCACCAGCCAACTCGATGGCGCAGTTCAAGCTTTCAATTGATTGATATGAAACTCGGGATTATTTCTCCGACTTGTTTTTTCTTCAGTGGGGAAGAGGAAAAAGAAAGCAGAAAGGAATCGGATGTTCCGAATACAACGCACGTTCCATCTATCGTAGAAGGTCCTTATCGATCCATGTCAATTGGAAGGAAAGAAGATGGATTTTTTTTCCCCTTCCGTTCTGTTGGGAATTTTGTTGAGTTGAAGGCGGGACCCCTTGTCTTGGCATCAGCGGTCCAGGGTCAAAAAAGAGTGGAGACGTTGGAGGATCTAAGGAGTTGGTTCCCGATTTGACTGGATTGAAAGTGGCGTGAACAGGGGAAGGGACCTAAAGAAAGAACTGGCATTAGGATGGTTCTGTTGGTTAATTGCAAAGGCTTGATTCTACCTATCAAATTGATAATTATTGCTCATTGACTTGATGTTCTTCACTGTTGGTAGTGCAATCGACAAAAGATATTGACTCGCCTCCCCTGTTCTGGGGTCCAATCGCCCCACGTGTCTGGCCCGCTAGCGGCTCTTTTCCGTTGTTCGCGGCTCTGGGCTTTGCAGTTTTAGTTGCTTGAATCCCTGAAAGACCCCCAAACCCCGCTATTGGATCTCTCCATGACCCCTCCTTTTTGGAGTCAATTCAAGTTGAAGAAAGCAACGACATGACAGTATCATGCTCACTATTACTATCAACCAGAATAGACATCAATACAGTCTCTTCACGGGTAAAGTCTTGGACACAGTGTATCAGTCTTTGTATCAATTAGGTGTAATAGCTCGAAGTGACTTCTGATAGATAAATCCCTTCTCCCCAGCATTTATTGATCCCCAATCCTTCAACCAGAGTCAGGTCATGATGGTTCGATCCCGAATGTCTATCAGTTCCTGGTGTCGTCTTGGATACAAGGATTCAAAATTAGTTCAACGTCTTCTTGACAACCGTTAATTCCACCTAGCCCCAAATGTACTCTACATGATTCTAATTCTCAGCAGCTACAGGCAATGTGATATCATGGCCCGATAATCGTCTTCCAGATCTTGCTATCAAACGCGCAAGTCTATCTCCCAGGTCAGTATGCAGGCCAACACGAACAATGTATCATAGTAGGTAGATATATCATCAAGGAGCAACCTTGTGCATACCCATCCCATCACCCGTAGGCTACCTTCGCTAGTAGTTAAGTGCTTCAAAACCTTGTGGCCTCAATCCTCAATTCTTTTTGTCGACTATCTCTTGGACTCTCTTGATTTGTCGAAGTAGTGACATATTCTGTTGTTGGATAGTCATACCCTCGAAGTCGGCAGTCGTCTCTCGTATTGCTCTGGGTGGTGGACGATAACTGTCCGTCTCTTGGTAACGGCGGCGCCTCCCTGGAGGCGTCCGAGGTCTCGCAGGTTGCCGTGGCAGCCGTGGCGGCAATAGGGGTTCTCTCACTTCTGGAACGCCAGAGCGGCTGTCCAGACGTGGTCGCTTATTCTGATCATGCGACGTGGTTTTCGCAATGTTTTCGGTCTTTGAGTCGCTGAAGCTTGTAGTGTTCCGGTTAGGAAGATCCAGATCTTTCCTCTTCTTCGAAGGTTCCAGTCCGCTCTTCTCATGTTCGCCTTTAACCCCAGCTGTCGAGTTGTTAAAGCTTGCGGAGCTGCTGACAGGTGGCCCCGGATGTTTCATCGAGCCGTTCTCGTTATTTTTCTCACGTGGTGTGGATGCAGGGGACGACGCAGGATTTGGAGGCATTGCGAAACTAAGAGGCTCTCGTGAGGCCTCTGCAGGCTCAGTACGTCTCGTTGGCTCAGCCGGAGCATCTAAGCGCTGCAAAATCGCAGTAGACAGTCCTGGCTGGAGCTTCAGGACCATTGACATAACAGCCTCTGACTCAAGAGCTTGGCTTTCATCCCTCTGAACTGCTTCAAATTGAGTCTGCAGTTTTTTGACAGCATTGTCGTAGTCCTTCAAGGAGCTATTGTCCGAAAGCAATGTCGGCCGAATACGTCGCTGTAACTCGTCTCGGCGCTCTTTCAAGCTGTTGGTGATCCACTTGTTCACTTCCTCCTTGACCACATCTCTCAACTTTTGTTCAGCGAACTGTGGCCATATCGTGTTTCCAATGTACCCCTGGTGTATTTTGCAAAAGCGCTGCGCAAAAACCAAGTTCCATCGGTCTATCAGAGTATCGAGTTCAGGGTATGACTCCGACACAGCCGGCAATCTGTTCTCCCGCATGTAGGATCGTCGGGTTTGACACCAGGCCTCGACGGCTCTGTTAAGTTCTTTCCACTCTTTGAATTTGCCTTTTGTGAGTGGAATTCGTTCCAGCATATCCAACAATCGGCTCCAAAAGGGTTCTTGGTCTGCGTGTGAGTTGGGTAGTAAAGCCAGATAATGGTCTTTTAGAGACAAACACGTTTCCAGCGTCTTGACCTTGACGTTGTTGCTGTAAGATGATCTCTCAGTGTCGCTGGTTCGGGGCCGCCTTCCTGACGTCGACGGGAAGCTGGAGTTGGCTCCCGCACGGGGCGGGTCTACCGGATTGTTACTGGAGAACATGGGCAATGGTTGGGAGTTGTAAGTGAATGGCTCCCAAGGCCTGCTTCTGGTTGTATTGTTAGACATTTTCTATGTCTCTTCCCGCGCTGTGAAAGGTTCTCCGGGCTTGTTTGGTTGTTCGCGTGAAGGGGACCTGGGGGTATTCGGGCGACGAGATTGCGTTGTAGGCGAGGATGCAGTGGGTGAAGAACTCAAGTCAATATAATCAATGTGCGGTTTTTCCTTTTTCTTGTTCTTTGTGTTCTGATCTTTTTCCCTGTCCCTTTCCTTTTTTATTGGCTTCGGCGTTTTGTTCATGTTGGGGCAGGAGCGATGTAATGATGAGCAGTTTTTGATGAGGTTATAAGATAAGTAACAATTAAAGTCTTAAGAATTACCAAGCTTGGGCACAAATTCGCCAGTTTGTTTGTTTTGCTGTAAAATGAAAAACTGCTGAGTGTGGAGAGCTGTGCATCTGATGGTCGTTGTTTAGCAGTGCCTCGCGAGGGGCAGCAGAAAACGCAACTCTGGAAGCCTTAGCAACCAAGCCTTAGCAACCAAATGATAGGATCGATTTATGCAAATTCAGTACTCACCGGTCTTTTTTCCTTAATATAGGATCCTAAGTTCACTAATAACTTAACTTGACAGTCCGTAAGACAGGAGTGCGATGCAATACCTGAGATTATATGCAGCTATAGCCCAACCGCATATTAAGGCACTGGAAACCGTAGTTGCGCAAACTATAAAGAACGAATTTAATAAGTCAATTTGGCTTGAGCTCTTAGGTATCTAATTATTCTTTATGCTCTGTTCTGTTCTGCTGTACCCTGACTTTTAGCTGAATATATGCTGTTAATCACTGCCGGCTGCCTCGCATTGCAAGCAATCTACCCTGGGACTTCTCAAGCACCCCTCTATCCACTTTAGATATTTTGGCCGGCTGGAATTCTGTTTTCCTCATCATCCCTCTTTCATATTAAACTTTTGTACTGATTCAGCTTGTCATGTTGCTATTTCTCATTTGACTCCACTACCTTTTGTCCTCTATTTGCTTACCATGAGATCTTCCGAGTCACCCCCTGAGAAGGCGACCCAGAATTCTCCCAAGTTCCGATATCCGAGCTTCACTGATCTTGGAACTTCACCTACTCCTAAACCTCGTCAGTCAAGAGAAGACAGCTACTTTTGGATGGGTCAACTCCTGCCTCCCAGCACCCCATCTCCCATAAGAGATAGCCAAACCTCTCTTGTTCGAGCTGATAATATCTTTCAGGTGAGTCAAAGATGTATCATCCAAGCTATCAACCTTGACATGTTGAGGTTGTGACAATTTGAGTCATCCACTAACTTCTCAAGTTTAATCCTAATCGACGAAAGGTGCAGCGAGGCGATGTTCAACCTCTCCAGCATAGACCACTTGCTGTGATCCCCAAACATGCTTCTATGGTCAAAAAGCCTGTTACATCGAATGAGACAAATGGCAACCAAACTGAAAGGCAAAAAGTCCAGACAAAGAAGCAGCAAATCCCGGAACCTGAACCGGAGCCTGCTACAAGTCCTTCCCGACTGACAACAGCGGACTTTGAAAGTGTTATTTGGCCTTCAGTACTGGAGAAGGTCCGAAGCCTTGTTGAAGAGAAAGTCTCACAGCATGTCGAACGTATGCTGCGGGAACGGAAGGCCGAGTTGGAGTCTTTGACTCGTCCTCCACTGCTAAAGGCGGACAGCTCTCCAGAGTTGTACCATGCTTACGTTCAATTCCTCCAAGAGAGGATAAAAGCAACAGCAAAGAAGTCTCCAGTGATACGGAAGACTGAAGCTGTAATGTCTCTGGCGATGGACTTGCTGCCAGGGCTGGAGATGAGTCTTCGCAAGCATTTAGCTCAAATGGCCGCCGAGGAGAACAGCCAAGAGGAAAACCAAGACTTGGCCATAGACGGGCGAGAGCATCACGAGGCAGAATATCAAGGAACAGAAGACGACGCAGATACGATCATAATCCCCGACGAAGATCATTCAGACTACCAGGATGATCCCGATGATGTCGATGAGGAAGACAGAATTTTGCCTTCTACCGAGCGTTGCACTCCAGTCACTTCGCCTAGAATTATGAATCAGCTGCGTAAATACGAGACACGATATCAGCAGTCTCGCCAGTCCGTAATATTGGAGAGAGAAGCGCACAGTCGTGTGCTCGGTTCTTTGGGTGGAGATCCGACCATACCAACTGGTAGCTCCGAACCCCAAGATGTCTCTAAAACACCACGTAAGGTGATCGAACTAGAAGATACCCCCAACAGCAACGGGCAGCCGGACAGAAATCTCAACCCAAAGAAGAGAAGATTAGCAAAGACTCCATCACCGACTAGAGCTATCGGCAAGAGACGCTACACAGCCAAACACTCGCCCAGACTTACACACAGTCCCGCTTCGTCCCAGTCGTCGTATTTCCCGTCATTGGAGGAAATATTCAGCTCGAGCTTGGGAAGACAGTCATCTCCAGCGACGCAACCGAGTCCGTCCAGGAGCCAGAGCTCACTATTCAATAGCCCGACTCCTAGTCAAGCAGTGAGCAGACAAAAGGAAACAGGAAACATCTCTGGCAACGCCGGTGCTGCCCCTAAGCCTCCAGTACCGCTATTCGAGTCATCCAGTCTGTCCGTGACTCCCGATCCATTTTCTACCAACAACTCGTTTGCCTCTAAGCAAGGCGTGTCTCATAGCGCCCGAGAAATCGACCGGACGCGGCGCGAGAGCAAATCACCAGCTCGCTTCCGAGAATCGACGGCCGATTTCGAGGCCATGGCTCCGTCGGAGCAGTTGTTGCTGCTGTTCAGAACGATCAGGGGGAAGGAATCGTAGCCAAGTTAGAGGCATCGCTTCAGGCCAAAGTATTGGGAAGTGTTACTTTGGAAGGATTAACTATAAAGAGCTGTTGGGAGTGGTTGGTAGAATTCTGGTATTGTGGTGTACTAAGGCGAGGAACGAGAAAATAATGGCAGACTGGATAGACAGAGCCTTTGAGGTACTAATAATGAGAACTTAATTGTACGACGGATCAAGCATAATGGACCTGGCATACTGCTACGACTCGGGAGAATAACGACCAAGACGAAAGCAAGAATATAGAACTCGACTTAATCAACATGTCAAAACTCAATTAGAGAAACGCAATATTCAGACATACAACTTTCTCTCTTTGCTAATCTTCACCGTTATTTCATGTTATCTTTGTCTTTATGCATCCACCAACCATCAAGCCAGCAAGCTACATCCATGGGATACGATGCCTTGACAAAACTTTACAATACTCTAGCAAAATATACCCAGCACAACGCGCCTACAATCTTCTTTTCCTTTTAGCCCATCGCTCATAACACCATCACGAACAAGACAAACGCCATACTCAATCGTTACCAAGCTACCAGCGCACCGTCGGTGTCGATCACGGACTTCAGTCGCTGCGGCATAAAGTTGACCCACATGTTGAGCCGCTCCATGTCAAAAGTCGCCCACGCGTCGCGAACCATCTTCTGAAGTGTCTCGTCCTCCCAGTCTTTGGGTGGCTCCATAGTCCACTGCTTGTTCGTAGGCCAGAGACTGTCAAGAGGGCTCAAGTCAGGGCTGTCGCCGCAGTTGTAGTAGTATCGCAAATTGTGTTCGTCCTTCCACTGCTGAACCAAGTTGACCTTGCTCGCAGCGCCATGGGCAAAGGCCTCACTGTCCTCCTCAAGAATGAAGCTCTGCGGGCCGGTGCTGTTGAGCCATGGCTTGACTGTCTTTTCGAGGATGTGGTCCTTGTATTCCTGCATGGTCATGACACCCGTGCAATTGGGGCTAGTTGAGTCTTCGTAGAATACGGTGTCGCTCTTGAACCCATAGCCCACGGCGACCCAAGCATGAGCCTTTCGCAAGTCGCGTGGCCAATCAGCTTCGGGTTTGGTGGCGCAGCCTTCGCAAACTCGCTCACCAGGTCGAGGAATGAGACGCATCTTTCCATCGAGGCCAAATCCAAAGTGCAACTCTATACTGAATCGAATAGCCCTCCAATCTTCGGGTTGCGGGTACGCCTCCAGCATGCGCCGGGCATACTCAACTCGCTTCTCGCGAGCCTTCTTGTGCACCCAGGTGCGCGGGCATAGCAGACATCGTCGGTAACCCAGCGTGCCCATGGTCCTGTGCAGAGTCCTTGGGTTCACGTCCACCTCGACACCAGCCTCCTTTGCCAAGCCGTGCCAGTTCAAGTTTACGTTGACATAATTGTCGTCCCAGAGGATCTTCTCCATCTTTTGCTGATCCTCTTCGGAGATCTTGAGCGGTCTCCCGCGCGTCTCCTCCCATTCGGGATCATTGCGCTTGGACGCGGGGACACTCAACGCGGCGTAACCCTGAGAACGAGACAGGTCAAAATGTCTGAAGATAGCGGACTTGTTGACGGGGAGGCCCTGCGACTCGAGGTACGAGATGGTGCCTCGAACCATGGCCTTCTTGGGGGTGTCCCCATGCTTATATCCAGCTGGCATTCTGAACGAGTTTCGTGTCGCGTCGCCCCAACCTTGAATACTTTTTTCGCGGTGTAAGTGGGTGGAGAGAATGACTGGGACGGTGGTGTTTGAATGTTTTTGTCTGCTCTCGTTGTTTGCGCGGTACGTGGTGAGGGGTCAAAAGTTGGCCGTGATCACGTGGTATACCATTCGTGACACCTTCTGGAGGTTGGTGTTTGCCCGGGGTCTGCTACTAAGGTAGGACTACCTACTAAGGATAGCCACTTCCTACATTGTCATGACACGTTCCTGCTTCAAAGGTACAACTCAATTCTCGACAGATTTTCTACTATCTAAAATATCAATAGCTCCCTGCTGTAAAGGACGAATATTGATGCTCTATTGACCTCTAGAATATGTTCCTGATACTGACGTGATACTAACGTGGCACAAACGCGCTTAATGAGGGATAAACAAGATGAAACAGGAAGCATTAGCCGTCATAGGTAATCAAAGACTTCGTTTCATTCAAAGGCATTGTTCAGCTTATGACTTTGCTTTGTTTGCATGACACAAGGCTGAAACGCCATGTATTTTTCTTACCCTACACCATGACTGAGTTTTTTCATATGTAAACTAAACTCTAGTTCTGAGCCTAGTTGTTTCTACCCTTACTACAAGTATCTTGGTGTTAAATTCCAGCTTGAACCGACAATAAATCAAGTCATGGTGTCATTGAAGTGTTTAGATTGAGTTTGTGAACGTTGGAACTGCTGCACAACCGTAATCTGTGAGTACAACATCTCAATGTCTCGGCAATTTGAGTTCTGGTCCAAGTACGTACTCGCAAAGCACAATCCTTCACCTCAATTCGACATGCGAATTATAAAAACACATCAAATCGTATGGTCATCAAAATATATTGATTCAAAAATCTCGTCGTCCAATTATAGCCGACGGCAATTACGAAGAAAAAACACCGCTCTATAACCTCTCCAAAGATTTCATAAACATTCCCTCCGCATCCCATCCAAGATCCAAAGTCCGTGTAATAAACGCCATGAAAATGGAGTCGATATGTTCCCCATCTATACCAAATGTACGGCTTGAGAACCAAGCAAGCACCAAGATCAAAAAGCCTTTCCAAAACGGTGGCCCATTACAAACGCCTAAGCTTTTCCTGCCTCACGGACTGACATCATAAATTTGTCCTCGGCACCCACCTCGCCAGCAACTCTGGCTGCAGAGACCTTGGCATTTCTTTCGTTAAGGATTGTCTTGACTTCTTCCGCCGTTTTGGCGCCGAGTAGTGTCATCTCTCGGCTGAGAAGAAGCGCTACAGTAGCTCGAATCAACAGAGCATCGCCTTCAAAGACGTACACGTCCCATAAACGGGCTGCTTCGTCAATGGCGAGATGTTGTGTGAATACAGCTGTCAGAATTCCTGACAGAGATTGCTCAAGTTCGGCAGTTGGGATCTTTTTGGTAAGGTGGGCGTGGAGAGGAGCCGACTTGAGAGATAGCGTCTGCATGACAAGGTTGAATGCGGAAGCTTGTGCGCCTGGGTCGCCGGTGTAAAAGGACAGAGGTAGTGGGCGGTTGAGCACGTTGGCGAGTGCGACGAATGCGGACGGGACATCGGGGAGGTTGAGGAGCAACAAGGCAGCAATTGTCTGACGGACTTGGTTAGCATTTCAAGTAGCACAAGGTGGCTGAGGGTATACTTACATTGCAACCCCGAACATAACCAATATCACTCCTGTACATGGCATAAGCACTCAGGACGTCGACGAGACTCTGGTGCAAAGGCCCCTCAACGTCGAAAATCCGGAGATCCTGCCATGTGTTGTGTGAGGCATCTTTTCGAATTTCTTGGAACCACTTTGCCCGTCTGGCATCCTCCGCATCACCCTTGTCGTCCTTGACTCTGGCCTCGATTTCTTGGGCTCTTGCAAGAGCTGCCTTGAAAGATGTTTCCGATAGACCGAGTTCGTTACCGATCGCTCGACCCCAGATAACACCTCGGCTACGAGGCGCGATACCCTTCCACCAGAGTTCTCTTGTCCTGCGCTCACGAATGGCCTCATTCCATCGCGGAATAACGTCTCTCTCCCAAGTTTGCATCAGATTATCGGCTGTGCTGTCTCGTCCTTCGATCTTGGCTCTTCGGGTGGCTTCGCGTCGCTCTTCGGCCTTTGCACTGGCTGCCATCATTTTCTGATATTCCTTCAGGTGTCGGCGTTCCTCGGCGGGATCCTTGGGCGGCAACCATGATGGACGCGTGCGGCTCAAGACAGCTTCCTTTTCTTTGGAAACAGGAAGAGGATCAATCATGATGTTGGTCTTGCGAAGAGGTGGTAGCTCAGGCGTCGACTTGACGCGCTGCTTCTTCTCGTACATGTCGGCAGAACGTCGAGATGCAGTCCAGGTGTTGGGACGCTGGTTTACAGGGCGTTTGATGTGTTGCTCGATCAGCTCATCGGCATGCTCCTCGAGCTTTTCAGTTAGAGTCTTGGCTTCGGCGTTCAGTTCCGCCAGTGCTGCGTTCCAGCTATGCGCTCGTGTCTGGGCAGGACTGCGAGGAGTGTCGGTTTTCCAGGTCGGTGAACGAAGAGAGCCCGAGGCTTGTGCTACAGCAGGTGTTCCGTTTCCGACGCTTCGAATCCGTTCCTTGGATCGATTCGGGGAGGGCGATGTGGACGCCGGTCTGCTGGGTGTTCGCTCCTGCATAGGTCGAGGGGACAGCGGCACATTGTCCAAGAACATGCCATCAGGAATATCGTCACCATCGTCCTCGTCACATTCACGCTCGAGATCAGTAAAGGATTTGCGCTCACGAGCGGTCTGCCAGCTGCTTCGACGGGGCTTTGCAGGGAAACTTGGGTCTCTCGGATCCCTCGGGTTGAGCGAGGAAGCAGGGCTCGGGCTTCGTCGTCGATTGAATGTGAGAGAGGCTGATGAGGGACTGGTCAAGGTCTTGGGGCGCGTGGAAGAAAGGGGCTCTGTCAATGCGCTCAGATTGGTGCTTCGGGGGTTGGAGGTATACACGTTCGTCTCGAGAGTTGGGAAGGGCGGTCGAGCTTTAGAAGCAGTCTTGCCAGCTACGAGAGATCGAGTTGAGTGAGCCTTGGGGAGACTAGGGCGAACGTCAACTTTTGATGGGCTCTTGAGGGTGACGCTGTCGTCGTCGAGACCGATTTCCTCGAAATGGCCAATGTCGGCCATGACACTAGCATCGTCGCTGTCATAAGAATGGAACGATGAGGTCTTTGAGCTCTTTGAGGTAGTCATGCCTGGTGGAGAGTCGGGACTAGGGAGAACACTGCCGATATCAAGAGTGCGAATCATTGTCGCATCGCCTGGAGGAGCAGAAAAGTATTGAACGAGAGGGGACTCTGTGGATTTGCCCGAGGGCTCTCAAAAAAAAAACAATCTTGATGTCGCAATGGCTTGTTTGTACAGGTTCTTGGGTTGGGGTATGGATCGGCTTGGTACTGGATCGTGGCTTGTGATATCGTCGACAATCGTTCAGGGCGGACTCGCTTCTGTTTTTGTTCGTCTGTTCCGTGCTTGGCTTTCCTTTGTCGATTTGGCGGTAACCGTTGTTATGGGTGCTGAATATTGGGGCTTGAAGGAGTAGGAGTAGAGCTGTTTCAAGATTGCCGGGGTAGGAGTCGATTACCAAATAATCGGGCCAAAAGAAGTCGTACTAAAGCAATTCGGGGTCGAAAAAGGGATAAAAAGCGAGGGTATGAAGAGAATGTTGAAGGTTGTTTTGATGTAGATACCGGTAAGAGCGGTTCGAGGGATTCAATCGATCAACGATAGACTGGGGGTTGGATAGGTAGTAGTTGAAGGGAAGGATAACAAGCAATGCTATAATAGTGCTCTTATCAAGAGGTAAACAAGATTTTGCAACCCCAGACGGCGGTAATAATAAGCGGTCGCGGCCGGGATGACGATGGGAGAATATTACCCAAAATTAAGCGCGGGTTTGAATGAAGTGGCCTCCAAAACAAAGGGGGGGTTGATGATTGATTAGTTCTAAAATTGAAGGGTTTGAGACAAGAAAGAATGAAAAAGGATGATTGATATGCAGTTGAGTAGAGAGACAAGAAGGAAATGGGTTAAGAAAATCAAGAGATGGTAAGGAGAGAGAGAGCGAGAGAGGGGAGAAGGAAAAACGAGTGAGATTCAACGAGCATCAAGGCAAGGAAAAGTCAAGATTCATCAATCAAGTCAAATCAAGTCAAGCAGGTCAAAGATACCAAGACCAACAGGTTAAACCGGGAAGTGGATGACGATCCCCAAACGAGAGAGGGGAGATGATCCCACCCACAGTTTAGGTAGAGGGCAAAAAAAAGAAAGATGGCATGCTTGTAGTGCTGCATACAAAAATAGCCTCAGAGTGACATTGGTTTTATTTGCAGATGTGGGTTTTTGGCATGGGTCTGTTGACATGGCCTTATCGAGCCAAGCCATTGCCAGGGGGCTGACACTGTGAATCTTTCTCGGGGACTGTGTAAAACCCTTCTGTAAAGAAAAAGCCTTACAGTGCCGATTCTGCAGTGTACTTCCCCTCCCCTGTAGCTTTAATCTCGGCCGCATAACCCGCGTCTAATAAACAAGGACAACCAGTCATGGCTTAACAACCGCGAGGCCTCAACTTTTACGCATCTCGCTACGCCAGTAGAGAGAGAGTACATACAGTATAAACTCTTTTGATACCAAAGTCAATTCGACACGTGAGAAAAAAACAAGCAATTTCGCGCCCCATTCTTTCCCAGAGCCCTACAATCCTTGGCCCTTCTCTACACCAAGACCACAATCAATTGACCCTAGCAACTTGTCTTGTCTCATTTGTTAATAAAGAAAAGGTTCAGACAATCAATTAATTGTATGAGACGAGGCTTTCCTACACCTTGTTCCTTTGTAATCCTTTCCGCGCTGTGACTGTCTCCTCCAAAATAAGACGTGCTCGTTACATTGACCAAAGATATAATAGCTAATGATCCGCTTCTCCATCACATGGATATCATCTCGATCGCGTTTTTAAAGATCCCCTTTTCGATACCCACAGCTTGTTCCACCTCCGGATATCCTTCGCTGCCTGTCGATATCCGCTCGCACCTTGGCCATCAAATCTTCTCCATCGTAATCGGAATCCTCGGATGATGACTTGTCTTCCTCATCAGTATCACCAGGGATCAAGAATGCATCCACACCTTGAGGAAGCTTCTTTGTCGTCTTCTTCCGCTTCTCCTCATCGGTATCGCTAGCGGCTGAGACCTTTTCAACAACCCGTGAACGATTCTTCTTCTTCTTCTTTTTCTTGTGCTTCTTCTCGCCTTCAAGCAGCTTCGCCTCTGCAGCCTGCTTACGAGATTCTTGCCGCCTATCACGATCGTTGGATACCGCCTCCTCCACAAAAGTCTCGAGCGCCTTCTTTTTCGCAGTGAAGAGTGGGACAGGGGAGCCTGCGATTGATGATAGCTTCATTGTGAGATTGTACCAAAAATTGCCGTATTGTCTCTGGGTCTTGATGCCTCTATGCTCCAGTTCCGATGCAACGGCGTGTGACTTGCGTTTGCTGAGATAAGGGGTTGTATTCCAGTCGACGTCCCAGTTGTACCTTTCGTTGGAGTTATTGTTCTTGAAAGTGAACCCTTGACCGGCAGCTGATTTCTTCTCAAAAGCGGCCACGGTAGGTTTAATGGCATGCTCCGAAATACTATCTCGAATGACTTGAGGCATCATCTCTTTACCAGGGGAAACGGGCTTGTACCAGGTTCGACTTGGGACTAACACCGGCTGCTTCACTTCGAGTCTCTTCTGGCGTTCGCCTTCAGACTCTTCTGCATCGATAATATGCTGCTCGTTAACCTTGGTTGACCCCCGAGATTTGCGAGATTGAGGTTTTGAATGTGTGACTTGTCGTTTCGTACTCTGCTTCAACTGCTTCGCAAGCTTGTGGTGCTTGGCCTTGGAGACTCCCATATCAGTGGCATACTTCTTTTCGACCTTGACTTGCTTCCGAGTCTGACGCATAGCTGGCTTCGAAGTCGTTTCCTGTTTGATGATGCCTGATTTCAACAACTCCCCAATTTGGTTTCGACGTTCATCTTCCGAATCGTCCTCGTTGGAGCTTGGTTGCTCTACCTTGATCAACTTTCGAGTAGTGCGGTTCATTCGCTCGGTAGGTGACTTTGAGGGAGTTCCCTGGACAGATGCAGCATCGTTTGTGGCAGTATCGTCGGTAACAGATGCCAAGGGTTTCAGTTCTTTATCTAAACTTATTGTCAGCCTCGCGCAATGTGACGACAAGATGCCGCACTTACTTTGTCGAAGCCATGGAGAAGGCTTCGGGAGTGGGGTCAAAGGTAGGTATGTACTCCTAGACTGAGATGGTTTCCAATCTTTTGATCGGAGATCCGCCATTTCCAGCTTTCTGGCGAAGCTCACTGGTGACGGGCCTGTAAATATAGTTTCGTCATCATCTGTGGCTCGTCTGATGGCATGTCCATCCTGGGAAACTCTGCGCTCAGACGCACGGATGATCTTGGCTTGGTGTTTGCTGTCTTGGATTCGCTCAGTCGGTGATGATATGATATGATCATCTCCAGAAAGCGGAGAGATGTCAGGGAAAGCAGAAATCTCAGTCTCCTGACTGATATCGCGTACTGGCCTTTCGCTGGATCTTTTGAGAATGCTCTTGAGACCGATGAGCGACTCTCGATGATGGGGGCGAAATCGTGTAGGCGTGCCGGGAGTATGTGTTTCCTGGAGGTTCTCACCGCTGTAGACTGGCTGAAGTTTATAGGTTGATGATGGGGCGTCGTTTTCCAAATTAGATGCTGGGCTGATAGGCACTTCCTCGACTTGAGCTTCCGGAGTTTGAACTTCTCGACTTTGGCTTTCTATGGACAAAGAGTCTTGAAAGGGTAATTCGGGGGCTGTAGAGAATGGCACATCTGGTGGGCTACTCCTAGTGGCAGGATGTGAAGTTTGTTGAACCGCTTCTGACGCAGCTCTGCGAGACTGATGAGCGTCAAGCAATGCAAGTAAGGGGTCCACGATATTGGGCGAATGCGATCGCGGTCGCGGCTCATCCGGAGTTTTTGTCTGTGTTGGCTCAGGTAGCGAGTTCACATCTTCAGCATTGCTGTCAACATCACTCTCGATACAAACAGGGCTATCAAGGGAATCGCCGACTCTACGTCGTTTGATGTTTGCCTTTTGCTGTATAGCTTGATGACGCCTAGGTGAAGGGAGGACTTTTTCAATAATGCAGTCAGACTCATCATCGGATGAGGGGGCGATAGAGCGCTTCATTTTGGCCCTCTTGGCTGGGCGAGCTCGTGGGCTAGCAGCGGCAAGCTTGCGCTTTGGTGATGGTAGTACCTTGTTGATCTTACAGTCAGAATCGGAGCTTTCAGCTGACGAAACTTCAAAGGGCGTGCTCGGACAGGTGGCTTGAGCGAGCTGAGTGATCCTCTCTGGGGTTTGCTGGCCTTTGCTGCCCATGGCGCGTCGTTTATTTGCTTGAGGTGTTTCGGCGATGCGCTCATTACCATCATCGACTCGACGCTTCTTTGCAGCTTGAGAAGAGGACATAGACTCCGAGATGGGTGTCGAGGGAATGACTGTAGCCGCACGGCGCCAGCGCTGGGATGGGGTTTGTGATGCGGCAGGCTTACGCTTGCGAGGTTGTGTTGGTGACATGATGGACTGCGAATGCGATTATTTAATGATTCAAGTGAATGCTTCGGGACACAGAAAGGAATGCTCAGAAGTAATCCTTAGAGGCGTTGCGAGTTACTTCTCTGAGTCGAGTGAATAATTAATGAGAGTTGCTGTTGAAAGCTTTGAAAGTGCGATATGATCTTTGTAGAGTGAAAGAAACAAACAGGTTGGCTCAGAAGGTGAGTGATGATAATACTGAGTGAACAATGTGTGCGGAAGAAGTGAATGATGAGGGGCGAACTTGCTGCTATTGAGGAGTTTGAATGAGCATTCACACTGCAGAGTTGCCTATTGAGTAGTATAGATGAATGGCTTGCTTCTGAGGGGGGCGGCGAGGAGTTATTAGGAGCGAAGAATGAGTAGTTGAAAAGCTGGAATCTGAAGTGGTTTGCCAGTGCCAACAGCTGGCAGCCCCCTTTCCATCTTTCCCATGGTTGTCAACGTTGGCTGCCACTAATGATCTCAACGAGATGCATCATTTGTCACCTATCTATCAGGTCACTGCCTGGTAGTTACTCCTGTTTTCAGTACTGGTATTGGCCTCAGCTGCCAAGCGCTGCTCATTCTCACTCACGCGTGGCCGCCTCCGTACCTTCAAGTCTATACAGAAAATTACCAAGCTGCTGTGCGTATTGACAATCACTTCAGCTTGAGAAACAACGTCGAGCCGTGGGCTAAAGCGTTCATGTAATCGTCATGGCTCTCAGACTCGTCTATTTTTGCAGACTACTCAAGAAATTGTTGGCTTGCCAGTCTAATTTACTAAGATACACTTATTATTTACTTTTGTCATGAATCTTGATGCAGTAACTCGGTTTTGTTCTCATATAGCAAGGTTCATTCATGAAGGTCCTTTTTGCATTTCCATGTCGCCGCATCTATGGTATCATTACAGATCATCATGGTCCATGCACATTGACCCATCATCCCCGGCTACCTGAGCCTAGCCTTACATGCGCTCTCGTCGACGAGGAGCTGCCCGGATGATATCGTCTACTCGGAGAAGAAGCTAGTCATGATGTTAGTAGTCATTCGTATCAGCGCGTCTAAGTGATTGCTTACCTCTGCGGCCTCACTGGCCGAAGAAACGACAGCCTTCTTGAGCTTGTAGCTCTCAATAACACCGAGATCCCGCATATCAGTGATTCCACCACCGGGTGTCATCAAGTCAAGGCCATAAGTTGTGAGACCGTCGTAAAGAGCCTTGCGCAGCCTGGCGACAAGGTCACCAGAGTCAAGACCAGCGTTGTCGGCCAGAATAGTGGGAAGTTGTCGAAGGGCGATGGCAAAGCTTTGAACAGCCAATTGTCGCTTACCCTCAACTCGTGTAGCAGCACCCTCGACGGCCTTGGCCATGAGCATCTCAGCACAGCCACCACCGAGAGTAGTTCGGGGCTCCTTAACAGTCTGGGACAGAACGGCAAGAGCATCGTGGAGACTTCGCTCAGCCTCATCGAGGAGCTGTTCTGTGGCACCTCGGAGAACAATTGTGCAAGCCTCTCCGCCGGAAACACCGGAGAACTTGATAAGGGTGTCCTCACCAATGATAACCTCCTCAATCGTATCACAGTGACCAAGCTTAACCTGCTCGGGGTGGTCAAAGGTGGAGGCGATCTCACCGCCTGTCACCAGGGCCAATCGCTCAATGCCGTCAAAGTCGGCGTGCTCAATCGACATGATACCAGCATCAGTGAACAGCTGCTCGGGCCAGTTGTAGATAAGTTGTCGGTTGATAAAGCAGTTAATGCCGTGGGCCTTGATCTTCTCCACCTTGGCCTTCATCTTGTCCTTCTCGGCCTTCTCGAGTTCGGCGAGCTTACTTGTTGAGCCGACCTTGACACGGGCACCGAAAATCTTGACCTTGTCAGTATCCATGGAGGTGTTGGCCACGAGGATCTTGGCCTTTTCCAGTCGCTTGGGCTGGTTGACACCAATCTTCTTGTCCAGAATAAAGCCCTCGTCGAGGTAAGAATCACTGAGCTTGCCTCCGGCCTTCTTGATAATCTGAATATGGTTGAGGTCGGAAGACTTAAGTCGGAGGACAGCGTCGACAGCCAACTCGGCAAACTGGTTGCGATCCTGAGCGAGGACCTTTGAACTAAGGGTCGTTCGGGCAATGGCCAGGAGATCTTGTCGGAACGCCTCGGGGTTCTTGCTGTGGTCGACCGCTGAGCCCTCCAGGGCCTTCAAAGCAGCGCGGCTAGCTATTCTGTATCCCTCAATAATAGTTTGGGGGTGGATCTTCTTGTCAACCAGCTTCTCCGCCTCTCTTAGCAACTCGGCAGCGAGAACAGCAACTGATGTAGTACCGTCACCGACTTCGTCATCTTGAACCTTTGAAATGTTGACAAGAACCTTTGCGGCGGCGTTATCGAGGGCGATAGACTTGAGGATGGTGGCACCATCGTTGGTAACCATGATTTCGGCGGTGGAGCTAGCATCGTGTTAAAAAGGGGGGTTTGTCGACCGCAAGTTGGGCGCAACATACGCTGACTGTAGAATCTTGTCCATGCCTTTAGGACCGAGGGTGCTCTTCACGAGATCACCAACGGCGATAGCACCAACAAAGGCGGCGAGACGAGCATTCTCACCCTTCTCCTCGGTGGTGCCCTCCTCAAAAATTTGGGTTGGTTGGAAAGACTAAGGAGGGGCATATGTTAGTTGCTGTTCTCTGTTCAAGTTGGAAAGTCTGAGAGCAAATCTCCAAAACAGGTAAACATACCATAATGGGCTAACAATGTGACTCTGAACAAGGCGAAACCTATAAAAACGTAAGAGGTTATCGTCGTTGTCAACGTCAATATGCTTCAGCCTTGGGGTAGACGTTGCAGCCTTTTTTTCTGGAGCTATCTCGCAGCTTGATAGCGTAGCCCCTCCACCCCAGGCCAGAACAGCCACACGTGATTTGCCCCGCGACGAGAGCCTCTGAATTTCGGACGAGGGACAATCATTTCTCCGCAGCACGCACACTTTCGCAGGAAAGTGAAGCAAGAACACCAAATTTGTGCTGGAACTAGGTTGGCCACCGCAACATCAAGACTCCGCACGTTCCTTAGCGATCTTTTCCGCGGTTTTAGACAGAATCCTGCGTGTCTTCCAGAGGTCATATCTCCTGCGCGCATAAAGGCCTTTTTCGCAAACCTTGTGCCCGGTAGCCGAACCCTTTAAAACCCTCGAAAAAAAACATCCAGATTCGAGAGCGGGGCATTTTTTCTTGCACCCCTCCAACAACCACATATCGCCCATCATGGCACCCTCTTTCGACCACCTTCGCGAGGCCGACCTTGACGATGACGAGTTCAACGATGATGATATTGATATCTCCGACCTCCGAGAGCGATTCGAGGTTTCCCTAGACCAAGGCTACGACAACTTTGTCGTCATCGACGGCCTTCCCCAGGTCACTGAGGACCAGAAGCCCAAGCTTGTCAAGTTCTTGTTGAAGAAGCTCAACACAGTCGGCAAGGCACGCGAGGACTCTGTACACATGCCCATGGGCGACGATGGAAAGTCTCTTCGGTAGGTGTTATACGTGGAATGAATGTGTAAATAAAGAGCTTGGAACTGATCCCGTAAAGATTCGCCTTTGTTGAGTACTCCTCGCCTGCTGAGGCTGCCGCCGCTACTCGCCAGCTCGACCTCACCCCTCTCGACAAGAAGCACACTCTCCGCGTCAACAAGTTCACCGATATCGAGCGCTACGGACGAGAAGGTCGCATTGACGAGACCTACCAACCGCCTGAAATCGAAGACTTCACCGAGAAGGAGCACCTGCGATGGTTCCTCAAGGACCCCTCAGGCCGTGGCCGCGATCAGTTCGTTATGTACCGTGGCGATAGCGTCGGAGTCTACTGGAACAACGAGAAGGACCAGCCCGAGAACATCGTTGAGCGAATGCACTGGACTGAGACCTTTGTTCAGTGGTCTCCTCTCGGTACCTACCTTACCTCCGTCCACGCTCAGGGTGTTCAGCTTTGGGGTGGTGCTTCATGGACGCGACAAGCTCGATTCGCTCACCCCTTCGTGAACATGGTTGCTTTCTCCCCCGGTGAGAAGTACATCGTCACCTGGTCCAACCGCCCCATCTCCATCCCTGATGAGGGTCACCCCGCTCTCTCCATCGACGACCACGGCAAGAACTACGTTATCTGGGATATCGCTACCGCTACCCCTCTTCGATCTTTCGCTAACCTCGAGCCTCCCAAGGTTGAGGATGGCAAGCCCCCGCCTAAGATGCAGTGGCCTGCCTTCAAGTGGTCTGCCGACGACAAGTACGTTGCCCGTCTCAACCCCGGCCAGTCCATCTCCGTCTACGAGCTCCCCCGTATGAACCTCCTCGACAAGACCTCTATCAAGATCGACGGTGTTGTCGACTTTGACTGGGCTCCTGCTACCCCCAAGCGTGACAGTGTCAAGGAATACGAGCAGCTTTTCTGCTACTGGACTCCCGAAATCGGCAGCAACCCCGCCAAGGTTGGATTGATGAGCATTCCCTCAAAAGAGGTTGTTCGATCTCTCAACCTCTTCAGTGTCAGCGATGCTAAGCTTCACTGGCAATCCGAGGCCGCCTACATTTGCGTCAAGGTCGACCGACACTCCAAGTCCAAGAAGTCTCAAGCCACTACCCTTGAGATCTTCCGCGTCAAGGAGAAGGGCGTTCCTGTTGAGGTCGTCGACACCATTAAGGACACAGTCATCAACTTTGCCTGGGAACCCAAGGGTGACCGATTCGCCATCATCTCCACAACCGAGCCTGTCGGCGTCACTGCCGTCGCTCCCAAGACCGCTGTCTCTTTCTTCTGCCCCGAGAAGGCCAAGAAGGGCCAGCAAGTGGGTAACTTCAAGCACCTCCGAACACTCGACAAGAAGAACAGCAATGCCATTTACTGGTCGCCTCGTGGTCGCTTTGTTGTTATTGCCACCATTGCCAACACACAGAGCTCCGACCTCGACTTCTACGATCTCGACTTTGAGGGTGAGAAGCCCGAGTCCGACAAGGACCTTACAGCCAACCTCCAGGCTATGAACACCGCCGATCACTACGGCGTCACAGATGTCGAGTGGGACCCTTCAGGTCGTTTCGTCGCCTCCTGGGCATCTGCCTGGAAGCACTCTGTAAGTTAAATCTGACACACTCTTTCAAGTTTCATGCTAATATATTGTAGATGGAAAACGGCTACCATATCTACGACTTCAAGGGTGAGGCTCTGCGAGAAGAGCCCCTGGAGAAGTTCAAGCAGTTCTCGTGGCGCCCTCGGCCTGCGACTCTCCTTACTAAGGAGGAGCAGAAGTCGGTCCGCAAGAACCTCCGAGAATACAGCCGTGTCTTTGAGCAAGAAGATGCCGACCGTGGTGCTTCTGCTGATTTGGCTGTTGTTGAGGCTCGTCGCCGTATGCTCGAGGAGTGGCACAACTGGCGTGAGTCTATGGAAACCGAGATACTGGAAGAGCGCGAGGCCCTTGGCCTACCAAAGGATCCTCATGCTCCTCTTCTAGAGGCCTACACAAAGTCCCTGGATACATCATCAGATGAGGACCGTGTGATTGAGGAGATTGTTGAGGAGGTTATTGAGGAGAGCGAGGAGGTGCTCCCTTAGAGGGTAGTTGCATAGGAGTGATTTTCTTGTATCGCGGTAGAAAACTGGTCAGGGCGAGGGGTCACGTAATGAAATTCTTTGTCATGTTCAAAAGAAGGACAGGTCCAGTTGTTGGACTCTCTAAAAGCATTATCTGGAGTAATCTATGTTCGTCCATCTCTGCGCATTTTCCCATAGGGACTCGTGATTGCATCAGAAACTATATCTGTTCAGATATACGACGGTACCTAAGCCTGATCAAAATTAGGGCGTCTTTGACAAGGAATTGCGTTGACAGGTCTCATACTGGGGTCCGTGGCTATTGTGAAGGATCTTGTACAGCTCAAAGAAAGCGAGTAATCTATGATGGGTAAATCATATATTTCCTTCTTCTTAGCCGTATTCGTACTATTGGGTTGGTCTTTTAGTTGCCATGCACAGCATAACTTCAGACAGCCTTGGTTATATGCGTGTGTCTTGTTTATCATAAAAGGTCTAACCAATTGGTGTATTCGATATCTTACAGTTGGCTACCAATATTAGATGAATTACATTGTCCATACTCTCCTAGCCCTCCAGGACACTAACACAATATTTATTACACATCTTATTACCGTCGCTTAGCTTTTAGCATCTAGATAGTGCACAATCTAGCCAGTCCGTCATCCGAGACAACGCCTTTCCCGTTGTCATGATGCTCTACGCTAATCCAAGACCTGCGACAGCAATTCCTCTATTTTAATGCTAGTACATTTGTCCTACCTGAGCAGATCTCTGCCAAGGTGAAGGGTTAAAAAAAAGATTGTAGAATGGAGCCGGCCCAACCGGATGACCAAGCTGTTGGCCATTCAAATCAGCCACTTCATATTAAATGTACTCAGGCCAAGAAATGCGATCCCACTTACATCTAGATTTATGTTGGGCCAGTAAGACCTCTCTGTAAAAAGGGGGAATAAGAATGATAAAAAGAAAGCACTCTGCACGGCTGGGTTATAACCGGCAACTCCTGTGATGTTTTAGTTACCTTGCTCTATCTTCAGCTTCACTAAGAAGGGAATCGCGGTCCATCATGCGAGTCACACTATTTGTCCTCTCTAGCATCTCTGCTATAACCAGAATCGCTGCTTCAACACTCCCAATACCAGTTTCTGAGGAAGCGCCTCCCATTATCAAATCAGCCGTTGACCCGGTTGTGGAATCAGCTATTGAACCACTTATGGAACCAGTCATCGAACCAGTTGTCGAATCAATTATTACACCAGATATTGAGTCAGTCGTCGATCCTGTTATCGAGCCAGTCGTCAAACCAGTTGTCGAGCCTATTGTCGAGCCAATAATTGAACCAGTCATCGATGCAGCTATCGAACAAGAGGTCGAACCAGTTACTGAACAAGCTGCCGAACGTATTGAACCAGTTGTCGAACCTATTATTGAACCAAATGTTGAATCAGCCATTGAACCAGTCATCGGATCATATGTCGAACCAGACGCTGAACAAGCCGTCGAGCCAGTCGTCGACCCTATCATCGAACAGGTTGTTGAACCAGTCGTGGAACCAACTATTGAACCAGCGGCCGAAACAATTGCTGAACTAATTGCGGAAACAATCGTTGACCCTATTATCGATCCGATTGTCGACCAGATCCCCGTTCCGGAGATTCCCTCCCGCATCTCTACCGGTGTGATCCCAGAGGACCTCAAGAATGCCATGCAAGGGATACAGAGCCTAGCGTCCGACTTGATTCTGCAAGCGTACAACATCAGAGGTGACGGCGTCAAAGTTCAGATTATTGGAGTGCGTCCGCACCTTTACATCAGGATGACTTAAACCCAGGCTGACTTTTACACATAGAACACATACTTGCGTTGTCAGGACATGATTAATGAGTTTCAGGAAATGTCCAGCAAAATCAGCCGTCCTCCTACGAAACTTTTTGGCTGGGAAGATCAAGGGAGCATTTGCTCAACCTTTGACGCAGTACGTCACCACCCCTGCAACACTCGTGTGAGACACGAAGTGTTGAAAAGGTCCCTTGAGAAATTACAAGCTAACATTCCGAAAAGTTCGGCATTAACCAATCCAAACTCATCACTGTGCTGTCCATGGAACCTCGGAGCATAATAAGGGACGGCTTTGGCGACCGCTTTCAACAATGTTTCGACCAGCTTCAGCCCGTGTTGAACCTGTTCATTAAGCAGCTCATAATATACACACCGACGTGTGAAGCTGAAATGCTGAGGAGGATAGACCAACTGGATGTAGCATTCAGCAATGCCAAGTTGAGGATGGAGGCTGCTCGGCAAAGCTAAGATCACGCACATTCCATTGCATTCATGTGCTCTTGAGCTGAGGTCATCACTATGTAGGGGTTCCGAGCTGGCGTCACCTATGATTTTACGGGTTGCGCATCCTTTCCTACAAGGGCTTGAACGTACGATGGTGGCTGCTTGAGATAAGCAGGGTTGACACGGACAGAACATGGATTGTATTATGTGAGTTCAAGGGAGGTATGCCCTAGCTGGAGACACACAGATTTTAATGAGGATTTGAATACATGATAGGTTTGAATTGTATGTATATGAGAATATCTATAGCTGCTAAGTGGAATCTTGCAGCTCCGTCATGCTGGTAAGATGGCGGTCAACTATTTGAACAGTAGTTTTGATAGAAGCATTGATGACTTGTTCGTAGTCTGCAGATCCAAGGTCCACATGTTACTGCGAATATTGATACATGCATTCGGCGTCTTTGTAAATTCGCTCACGTAGTTGAACTATGGAGTGAGTTTTGATCTCTTTAACCTTTATCCCGAACCACAGATTGGCTTTTGCCCTGTCTTTGTACTCTTTGTTCGGGATAAAGTTGGTGGTGATACTGGATAAAATCTACCCTACAGTTTGAGGTTGGTCAAATAATGTTCCAAATTGCACCATTCAAGGGAGAGTGGGACGGAACCCAAGTTAGTAAATAGGTCCCCGCAGGCACAGACCATCCGATCCGGGGGTCAAAATAAGCGAATTCAAGCCCACAAAAAAGAACGATAAGTGAATAGAATAGAATAGACACAGTCCAACAAAAGACTTGGCTTTGACAGAATAGCTGATGAGAAGCTTTAGTGACTTTTGTTCGCTTGCTCGGTATAATAGATACTTGGGTAGTCTTAAACCGATTGACTTTCGGCACCATATATTTCAGTCTCAAGCTTTCGCATTACCTCAATCGTGTTACAGGAACAAGTTAATCAGGAAGGTTACCGATTATCATCACCAATATCAATCTTTTGAAACTGTTACTAATGCAAGGTTCTTACTTTTAATTGGACGATAAAGTGTAGCAATCCGATTCCCCCGCGAAACAGTTCAGAAAGAAAAGGCTTGTAGTACAGCTCCCGATGGCTATCACTACAATATGTTTCGTTCCCTCCCCTTTCTCATCCGTCAGTTCAGTACTATTTGACTTTGTCTTTTTACCATGCCTAATATGACAAATGCAAGGAGAATACCTTTAATTGTATACTAGCTAGAATCGGGTCTTGTCTTGGATCCTCAAGTAATGGCTAGATATCGGCGTGTCTTTCTAATGTCTTACTGTACCGACCTACTTATGTACGCCCAGTCCTAGACAAAAGACCAAGACCTCTATGAGTGCAAAAAAGAAAGGTCTGGATCGCCTACAGTGCGTGTTGTATAGAGCACGGCCTTCATACCTTGAACTCGGGGGGAAGCAGAATAATTGATATCTGAGTGGAAGATGCATAAAATAACTCTGTAAGCAGCACGTATCCGAACCCCATGAAATGATCAAATGATTTTGTCTTTTTGGCTATTAGTGGTCAATCTTTTTCGTCCCCCCGAAACTTATTCAAGCCACAGTGAAGCTCCCCCCCTCCTTCCTCGTCAGTCCCTGACCTTCTTGTCCGTGCCACGCCGGTCGATTTGCCCACTCTGAGAAACGTGCCTGCCCCCCTCGTCCTCGTCCCTTGAGTGGTGTCAGCAATGGACGGAAGGTCCAAGCCAAAGCCAGGCCAGGGCAGGGCAAAAAGAACAAGCGTTTTGTGCCGGGACTCCCTGCCCAACCTTTCCCCCGTATCTCATTCCAACCTCTCATTCATTTATTTCTTTCATCTTGGATATTTCATTCTACGCGACTTCAACCTCGTTCCTTTTGGATACGACCCACGACCGAACCTTCGATCTAAAACTCAACGTCACCCGCCGTTTTCGAGTCCGACTCCGCATTTACCAACGGCTCCAGCAGTCGATTTGACGTGACTTCATCCTGCATTGCAACCACAATCCCCTCCATCTCAATAGACTGCAGAACAACGATCCATCCAAGTCCAAATTCAACAAATTCGATTGAACAACTTCGTCCTTCCCGCTGCCGCGGTCCTATGTGATCGCCCGCAGCGTTAACCTTGGCCCAAAATGCTGCGACGACCTCCTGGCGAGGGACGTCGACCCCAGCAAAAGAAACTCTTCGCCTTGGTTGCTGTTATACTCCTGCCTTGGTTGCAACTTGTCGATGCTCAGCAGCAGCACCGACCAGTTAGCGAACTGCAACGCCCCGGTGGCAGTCAGCAGTCTGCTGATGATGCCGTTCAATGGGCTGTCACGTCCATTGACGCGGCCAAGGCACGCGAAACTGTCAATCAAGTAAAACGACCTTCCACAGCCAGTCAGTCTCGGCAAAAGGAAGAATACACCCGAAAGAACCGAAAGAGAGATCATCAACGCATTCCTGACGATGCGAGCGCCCTCGCAACTTTGGCTCCGGACTTGAGGTCCGTAGGAGCACCAAACCCTTCATATCTTAGGTCCAGCAGTGCTTTTGCATCTGGGCTGGCCTCGCCGCAGATTGCGCGGAATCTGAAGGATTGGGAAGTAGAAGACTTTGTACTTCTGGCGACCGTCGATGGAGACCTATACGCCAATGACAGACGGACTGGAAAGACGCTCTGGCATCTCGAAGTCGACCAACCCATGATAGAGACCAAACATTACCGCTCCGAAGAATCCACCCTCGATGAAAACTACCGCGCCGTTGACCATTATGTTTGGGCCGTTGAGCCTAATCGAGACGGTGGAATCTATATGTGGGCACCAGACTCGAATCACGGCTTCATCAAGACTGGTTTCACCATGAAGAAGCTGGTCGAAGAACTAGCACCTTACGCAGACGATAATTCTCCCGTCGTTTATACTGGCGACAAGAAGACGACAATGATCACCCTCGATGCCGCAAGTGGAAAAGTTCTGAAGTGGTTCGGCTCTGGCGGTTCTCACGTAAACGAAGACGAGAGCTGCTCACGTCCCGACACCCTATATGACGCAGGCAACTTGGAGTGCAGTTCAACCGGTACCATCACGCTGGGAAGAACTGAATACACTGTTGGAATTCAGCGACGCGATGATGGTCTTCCTATTGCTACCCTCAAATATTCCGAGTGGAGCCCCAACAATTACGACAGCGACCTTTTCCAGCAACATCATTCTTCCCTTGACAAAAAGTACATCACAAGTCAACATGACGGCAAAGTCTATGCGTTTGACTATACACGATCCGAGAAGGTGCCCGTTTTTAGCGAGCACTTTGCAGCACCTGTTGCTAGAGTCTTTGATGTCTGTCGACCAGGCGACGCTACAGCTGAGAGCAACCCCGATCTTGTTGTCCTCCCCCAGCCACCAATGCCAGCAGAGGATGAGGTAGAAGACCGAATGCGCAGTAACAGCATCTTCCTGAACCAAACTCGAGCTGGAGGTTGGTATGTCATGTCTGGTCAACTGTACCCTCTCATTGCACATGCGCCTGTGGCTCAAATGTCCCGCTCTGATTGGTGGGACATTGCTCCTCCCTGGGATACGCTCAACCAAACCAAGTTGTCGAAAGTCTTGGTAGGCACCCATTACCTTGGCAACACGGACAAGAGAGGTAGCTTTCATGCTCCTAGTCTGCCAGCTAGTTCCATTGAGGTGCCTGAATCACATGACGTGTACGATGACCACGACGAGTTGGAGCATGACTCTCAGCCTCGTGTTGAAATCGGATTCGCGAATGAGCCCACTATTTTCGACACAGTCAGAACGATACAAGACAGTGCTGCAAAGAGTATCAAAGACTTCATCACAAACCCTGTTGTGATTATCATCTTTGTCTCAGTACTGTATTACAACCAGAAAAACATCCGCCGACATCTCAAGCGTGGAAAACGCAGGGGTTTCTGGAGGGAACTTCAAGATATTCTGGCGGTTACAGAAACCGACAACGTCCCTGACAATGTCGTCGATGATGCACAGAACACTGATACGGAAGTCAATGGCGATAGCACGCCCGAGCCCACTTCCGAAGAAGTGAAGCCGGAAACACTCGGCGAACAGCTTGAGGAGAGCACTAAAGAGCCCCCCGTACCAGCTCCCGAATCATCTAAATTGGAACCTGATGCATTCCCTCATACTCCTGTTAAAGAAGTGGAGCTTAGTGACCGGGAAGCGACCCCCAAGCCTAAAAAGCCGGCTGCCGAAGGCAATGTGGAAACACCCGTCAAAATAGCGAATGACCTCCAAAGCACTCTTCAGAACCAGGCCAAGAACACGCCAGCTACCGCCAACCAAAATGGCGCGCCACCCGAGAAGAAGAAAAAAGCACACAGAGGGAGACGTGGTGGTGTCAAACATCGAAAGGGCCGGGCTCAAGAAGGTTCTCAGTCTCGCGGTGATGACCCTGCCGCAGCAACTGTTGAGGACGCTGTGAACAACGCCAAGAAATTGGGCGAAAGACCTAGTCTTGAGCCCGATGTCATGACGGTACACGATGACATGCAATCTGTGACGGGCTCTACTATTCGTATGGGAAATATTGAGGTCAACACAGATGAGCAGTTGGGTACAGGAAGCAACGGCACATTGGTATTCGCCGGCAAATTCGATGGAAGAGCAGTCGCTGTCAAGCGCATGCTGATTCAGTTTTACGACATCGCCTCCCAAGAGACCAGACTTTTGAGAGAGAGTGACGATCATCCCAATGGTAAGTTTCTCTCCTGCGATAGCAAAAAACAAACTCTGACCACTTTAGTTATCCGATATTACTCGCAGCAAATTCGTGATGGATTCCTTTACATCGCACTGGAGCGGTGTGCTGCCTCGTTGGCTGATGTCATCGAGAGACCACACTACTTCCGCGATCTCGCCAACGCTGGACGACATGATTTGCCCAATGTCCTCTATCAGATCACCAACGGAATCAGCCATTTGCACGAGCTACGTATCGTTCATCGTGATCTCAAGCCGCAGAACATTCTTGTCAACAAGGGCAAAGACGGCAAACCAAGACTGCTGGTATCTGATTTCGGACTGTGTAAGAAACTGGAGGGCGGACAATCATCCTTTGGTGCGACTACGGGTCGTGCAGCAGGAACTTCTGGTTGGCGTGCTCCCGAGCTTCTGCTCGATGACGACGCTCGAGAGGGTGCCATGATGGAGCTGAGCACACAAAGTGGCTCCGGGTCTGTTTTGGCAGACGACAACGCCATGCCCCGACGTGCTACCCGAGCCATTGACATTTTCTCGCTTGGCCTGGTTTTCTTCTACGTGTTGACCAATGGATCGCATCCTTTCGATTGCGGAGATCGCTACATGAGAGAAGTCAACATTCGAAAGGGCCAGTACAACTTGGACCTTCTCAACTCTCTTGGTGATTTTGCTCATGAGGCCTCGGACCTCATTGCATCCATGCTTGAGGCAGATCCCAAATGTCGCCCAACAGCTAAAGAAGTCATGGCTCACCCCTTCTTCTGGTCAGCAAGAAAGAGGCTCGCATTCTTGTGCGATGTATCAGACCACTTTGAGAAGGAGCCGAGAGATCCACCGTCAGCGGCACTGGCTGAGCTTGAGAGCCACGCCCCTTCTGTGACGGGCGACTTTCTCAAGGCTCTGCCACGCGACTTTGTGGACTCCCTCGGTAAGCAGCGCAAGTATAACGGGGCACGCCTCCTCGACTTGCTTCGTGCCCTGCGCAACAAGAGGAATCACTACGAAGATATGCCCGAGGCACTCAAACGAAACGTGGGGCCTTTGCCTGATGGTTATCTCGCCTTTTGGACAGTGCGATTTCCTCCGTTGTTGTTAGTATGTTGGAATGTTGTTTGGAGCATACGCTGGGATAAAACCGATCGTTTCCGTGAATACTATGAGCCCGCGGCTCTCTAGATTTGAATATGGAGGCTCGAGACTTGGTAGACTTAGCGAGTGTCTGTTAATTTACACACTTATTCCAGTTTGCAGGCATAGTATCATACATGAGTGACTTGTGAACGAAGACGCGATGTATGGACAGGCCGTATTGTTACTATATCTAGTACATACTTAAAAAACATTGCTGATGAATCTGAACTGAGGTGCTCAAGAGTTCCAGTCTTGTTATATATAACCCGTCCTACAATACCATCACTCAACCTTCCACCGGGAGTGCTTCAACGCCAAATCGCCTCGCTTCATCACTTCATCTATCCAGTTCCAAGAGCCGACACTATCCTGCCGATTGAGGAGTAAATATGCTGACTGACCCGACACTACTTAGCCATCCAATTTATAGACTAGAGATTTAACCCCATTGGACAAGAACCTTTTTGCCCTTCTTACCACCCTTTTTCTTACCACCTGCTTCATCATCAGCAGGCTCTTCACCAGCTGGTGTGCTTGGTCCGTTACCCCATTGGAAGTTTGTCTCGCGGTTTCCGTAGTCGCGTCGCACGGCACGGCCGTTGCCGTAACCAAAGATTGTGGTAGTAGGCTTTGGCGCCGCGGGAAGAGCTGGGAAAGCGTCTTCGCCTGTGGGGCGGGGAGCAGGGCGAGGGCGGTTGAGAGTCGTGGATTGCGATGACGAGGGAGTGGGAGTTGTCCAGTTGGAGCGAGATGCAGAAGAGGATTTGCTGGAGGAGGGGAGAGATGGGAAGGCGTTGGAAGATGCTGGCGGAGCGCTAACAGCGGGACGACCAGCCCATGATGATGATGCACCACTCGAAGATACAGGAGCCGGACCGCCAAGTCTCGTGCTGTTCTTGAGCTTGAGAACACGGTTCGAGTACTTTTGGGTGACCTTGGCATTGGGAACAGCTGGGTTGGCCGATGCTGCGCCAGCCCAACCACTTGAACTCGAGGTTGCGCCATGCATGCCACTCAAGCCAGGCAAACTTGGGTAATCCTCGTTGATAGCACGCCAATCTTGCCAGGCTTTGCGAAGCGCTTCGGCCTTGTTCTTGTCTTCGTAAAGATCCGCAACCTCTCTCACCATGGTACCAAGAGCGTTTGAGGAGGTGTCGGCAAAGAGGGTGAAGAAGGCATCGATGAGCTGCGGAGCAGTAAGACCGCCTTGCCTGTATGAGGAGATGTGACTTCGGAATGTGGCCATTCGTTGGGCATCGTTGCCGAGGAGGTTTGAAGCTCGCTCGACAACAGCACCATGTCGTACAAGGCGAGCGCGCTCTTCAGGGCTGAGATTGGCCGGGTCGACAGTAGCAGACTCTATGGGATTAGCAAGGTTGGTCTGACTGGCGCGAGGCGTGTTCGATGAGCTGGCACCGCGAGATTGTGATGAGGCTTGGGCTGGTGTAGGAGCGGATAGAGCTCCACCAAATGTACGGTTCGACACTGACTGTGCAGAATGAATAGCCATCTGTCGTTGGAAAGCAATTTCGTCTCGTCGTAAAGGCTGGGCTGAGCTGACAGGAACCGGTTCCGCATTAGGGTCTCGGCCTCTGTTTCCTCCTCTTCGCCCATCTCTGCCTCCACGTCTTCCTTCATCCCTTCCACCAGCACCGTTTCCTCTCTCCTGTTGATATGGTGTTCGGATGTCGAATCCTGAAATGTTGACGACTCGCGCGTCTCTACCTGTCGCTTTGCCGCCGTGCTCACTCAATTGATGAGCCTGCAAGTCCAGCTCGGACTCGAAGACGACAAACTTCTTTTCCATACATTCTCGATCGCCGCAGAGGTAGTGGTCCTTCTTGAAATGCTCTTCCAAAGCGTTGTAGTCGAGGTAGTAGTGGGGGTGTCTCGAATCTCGTCTGTCACAAATAAAGCAACGCTCGTGCTTCATTCTGCAGTGCTCGTACAGCTTATCGTCATCGTAGAAGCGCTCTCCACAGAACCCACAAAGTGGATGTCCCTTGAAGCCCGTTTGGTCCGCCGCGCCAGGCTTGTCGTCTCCATGACGCATGTGTCTTTCTAATTCCTTGTCTGCAAATAACTCATGCTCATGTGTGAAAACCCTCTTATTACGAGTGCACAGATCACACATGCGCTTCTTGTGAGCAGATTTGACATGACGGTGCAAATCGGGCCAGCCAAGACCGGCGAAATCGCATGACGGTTCGGGGCAGTTGTATCGCAGAAGAAGCACGGTGTCGCCTACAATATCCTCGTTCGTATACTTGATACCGATGTTGCTGTCGGTAGTAGTAATGTCTTTTTCCGTGTACTCCTCGAAACGCTTCTCGGGGTCGTCGGTGAATATGACATAGGGAGCTGGAGTCTAGCAAATTGTCAGTGACAGGCTCTAGTCGAGAGCATTTGAAAGGGGACATACACGGCAATGAGCACAATCCTTTGTCTTATAAAGAGCCCTCATGCGCAGACCGCAAATATGGCATGTCGTGTGGTTGCAAGGGGCGATAGAGTGGTGAGCAACCGGATTGGCGCAAATGAAACACACATCGCCATCATCCTCGTCCCCGGCAGCTTCGGCAGCTTTGCTAGCAGCTAGGGCATGAGCGCGCGAAGCTGCAGCGGCAACATCTTGTGCGGCTGGATTGGCAGGGACATTTGGGACGTTGGCGTTGTTACCACCACGACCGCGCCGTTGTCCGCCTCGTCGATTCTGGTTTCCTTTGCCTCGGCCTCGTCCTCTGTTGCGCTGGCCGTCACCTTGGGGTTGGGATTCGGAGGCTGAAACTCCGGTGTTGTTGTCTCCTTCTGGTGAAGCCATGGCTAGAAGCGTTGAGCTCCCAGAAGGTGAAATTTGGTCGTGAGTAGGGTGGGAATCGAAGATAGAGCTCTGCTTATGTCGCTCGCTCGCTC
The DNA here is from genome assembly GCA_013618295.1 of Fusarium armeniacum. NCBI lineage: Eukaryota > Fungi > Ascomycota > Sordariomycetes > Hypocreales > Nectriaceae > Fusarium > Fusarium armeniacum. Next base: position 22,475 of record JABFER010000183.1, on the reverse strand, counting down.
GCTCGCACAAGGACTGTCGAATTGTTGAGATGTGGTAGCTTGATGTGTAATGAAGACTATGAGTTACAGACAAATCAAAGCTATGATATGACTCGCAGTGAGATTCCAAAGACGATCTGACCGTTAAGGATGGTGAATATTTGTGGTTTCAGGGTGAAATGCGAAGAAGGAAGTGATGATGTCGACTAGATTTTAAATCGAGAGTCTGTCGTCTCTTATGGCGGGGCAGAACTTCATTCAAAGTGACGGCAAGTGCCCTCCGTGGGGGACGTGGCGTTGAGCCACTTCTACCAGTGTCCATGTCCGTGTCTGTGGCTGAGTAATCTTTGTTAAGACTCAGCGAACAAGGGATGCATGAATTGGCAACTTTAATTGGCTCTTTTTCAGCTGTCATTTGAAGTTTAGAGTCACCGGCCAGAATAACTAGGCTGATTAAATTAAATTGACATGGGATTGCCTGACTCACTAAGGCTCATCATGGCCAGAAACCCTGCCTAGGTAGGTAGTATCTAGAGCAGAGAGAAAATGTAATAAACTCTGGCATATCGAGTTTATTTCGTTCAACTTTGACCTCAGTGTGTTTCATTTAGAAGTGTATGCCCTGAAGTCTTAAACCATAGACATCCACCCTTGAACTATCCTCGACCAGCATAGACACAGTTTGAGTTAGCCCAAGTGAATTTCTCTTCGTCAAAACCATATAGTATCTAGTCAAATAGACACCAGTGAGATGTGTCCAGCTACTCGCCAAGAGCTCTCAAGCCCAAAAGTTACCCGCTACCAGAAACAACTTGCACGCGCATCTTGCCGCAGCGCGCTATCGAAAGGAACACTCTCGTTCCGAGCTTCCATATTCCCACCAAAAGTTACCCGGTATGCTCCCCCGTTATTTTTCCTATGCTGTGAATCGCCGCCAAAGAGAACAAATGAAACATGAACAAATCATGAATACCGGTTACGCCGCCGCGCGCCCAAAACGCTGTCATCGAAATCTCCTTTAGAGTATCCGTTATTGTTGTAGAAGTAGTTGCTGCTTTCTTTTTACTCTTCGACGGGGTAAAGGTGGCTGCCGATATCCTTGTTCATCTTGAACATATCCACTTTGGCTTGCTTGAAGACTGCATGCATCTTGTCATCGCATATGATCTGTCGCTTGTCCTTCGGGTCTTGAAGATCGTTAGCCTTGATGTGTTCCCAGAGCTTCTTGACCACCTGAGGTCGGGATAGCTGTTGATATGTTAGCATTGGCAACCCTCGAAAATGACATGTGATATGTCACGTACTTGTGTCTCGCCAACCAGCTCAGAGAGAGTCTCGCTGAGGTTGAAAGGCTTTTGGAAACCACCACCAGCCTTCCTCTTCTTGCCAGTCTCGCCATCGGCAGGTTCCAGATCGCTGTCGTCATCGGCCTTGACCTTCTTTGCACTCTTCTTGCGTGGTGCTGCCTTTTTCTTGGTCGGCTTGTCACCTCCTCGAGTCTTTCGTCCTCTAGCTAGGCTGTTTTCCTGCGCCTGGAGTTGAGCAGCGAGTCGAGCATCCGCTTCTTCGGCCGAGGATGATCGCTTGACCTTCTTTCGTGAAGGTTCAGGAGTCGCAGATTGTTCGGTTTCGCCCACATCGGAGGCTCCGTTGGCGACGAGCGAATCGGAAGTTGTTGGAGGAGTGATGCCGGTATCAGCTCCAGAAACGGCATCAAAGCGAGCCTCTATCAGTCGCTTGATGGCGTTCTATTGTGTGTGTCAGCGAAATTGAATGCCCGTAAGCGCAAGATCATGCCATGGTGTGTAGTATGGCGGAGCGACGCCAGGCGTGTTTATCTTGCATACCTTTTGTTCGCTCAAATCTTGGCCACCAAGAGCATTCTCCAAACCCTGTCTAATCTTCTTTCGCGAGATTGTTTCAAGGTCGGATGTTTCGAGAATATTGTCGATGATGGCGGTATAGCGCTCGAGCTCTTCGGAAGTCACTGTCACGCGATATGGTTAGAGTGTCGAAATTGGGAAGGGGATTTGAGGGAAGGGATGCTGGGGTAGCTTACAAGGAGTACTCATGATGATGGCGATGCTGCTAGCTCTGTTGTTTGTGGGAGCTGTGCAGAGTTGTACAGAAAAAGGTTTGTAGAATGAACGGGCCGGGAGCAATTACGACAAGATGGGCGCCTTAAACAGCTGGGGGTAAGTGCGCAAACAAACTGTAGCGCTTGAGGCCGTTTGTGAAGAAAACAATGGAATGCGATCGCGGCAAGGAGGAAGAGTGCGCCGTTGGCCGCCAATATCAAAGCATGTCCCGAAAGATTTCGCGTCCGTACTTGGGATGATATAATTAATCGGATTGTAGATCAACGCGATTCGATATGGACGAGGATGGTAGGTCGCGCAGGTCCCGCGGTCGGTCGATTGCAGTTGACGAACCGCGGCATGAACGAAGGAAGATTGATAGACGATAGTGGAGATGTAAAGGTTCTGATGATAATCCGAGATTAAGGACGAGATCGCTGCCAAGATAGGATGTTCAGACGAAATAAGTGAAGGTATCGAGAGCTTAGGTCGGGCAGTTGTGCATGGGTCAAGTTGAAGTTTAGACAGAACCTTGGAAGTCAACTAAAGACAAGCAAGCCACTGATCTCTATCCGATGAGGCTGCTGAGGCTCTCGTTTCCGTGGCTGGTGACTTGGTGACTAGGGTTGTGTCCAATGAGTTTGAAGGACAAATTGGTCGGCGACTTAATGGGGTAAGGTGAGGGCTAGGACGGGAGGAAGCGCGCTTCATCCACTTGGTCTTTGGTCTTTGGTCTTGTTTCCTCTATTCAGTCACGTGGGGAGTTCTTTGTGTGATGGGATGAAATCAAGGGCACTGTTCTTTTGTTTGTTAGTTGGTCAGTGACATGCTGAACGAGTATGACAGGGGCTTTGTTGTTGATAGAGGCATGTCAGAGATAAATGTAGACTCTAGTGTTTGTGTAAGAAGCTTTCTGATCATTGTATTAACACAATAGATAATATTCATTGTTAGATTCACGTCTTTGGCCTTCATTTTGCTGTAAGTGAATAGCAATGTAGGTAACTAAATAACTTTTTGTATTCCATTTTCGGGTTTATAGAGGGAGCCACTCATGCAAGTAATATCCAATAGTCACGCCAGACAACGTAAGCACTTAAGATCAATGTGGCGCTCGACATTATTCTAAGACCTGCATTTCATTATCAGTGATGCCTTCATTTTTTATAGTTCTATCATTTATCTAGTCTCTGGGAATATTAAACCATGAAACTTATCGCCAGGAATAGCGGTTCTAGCCTGAACTCGGTTCCTCGGGCCATAAATCAATTGCCCCGCGCTACGGAGAGTTTATTACCCCGTGCCTGTCTAGGTACATACAAATAAATGTATGAGGTAATGAACGCTTCCTTATCATCAAGACATCTTGGACTTTCCAACAAACTCGATATTCTGAGAAGAACCTAATCGCTATTATCAATATGCCACTACCAGCAAAGCCACTCGACGCCATTAGCCAGGCATTCCCTCCCAAGCCTCATTTCACAGAGTCCAATGTCCCCGATCTCACAAGCAAGGTTACCATTGTCACTGGAGCAAACACGGGCGTTGGCCGTGAGATTGCCCAAGTCTTATACAGCAAGAATGCCACTGTCTGGGTAGCTGCCCGCGATGAAAAGAAGGGTCGCGATGCTATCGAGGGCATCAAGAAGCAGCACCCTGCATCCAAGGGTTCCATCAAGTTTCTCAAGCTTGATCTTGCAGATCTGACAACTGTCGGGCCATCGGCCAAGGAGTTTCTCGCACAAGAGACAAGGCTCGATCTTCTTTTCAACAACGCTGGTGTCATGACACCACCAGAGGGCTCAAAAACTGTGCAGGGATATGAACTCCAACTTGGAGTCAATTGCTTGGGCCACTTTTTATTCACTAAGCACCTTACGCCTCTCCTCCAGTCAACAGCCAAATCGGCACCCAAGAACTCTGTTCGCGTGATTTGGGTATCAAGTTCCGCCGCAGATGTATTGGCGCCCAAGAACGGTTTCGAACGTGATAATCTTGATTATCATATGCCGCGCAACCTGATGCATAAGTATGCGACGAGCAAGGCTGGTAATTACTACCACAACACAGAATTTGCCAGAAAATACAAGAACGATGGCATTGTCAGTGTGGTATGTCAAGCAAATATCCAAAGGTAACTAGTTATATACTGACATAATAGTCTCTTAATCCTGGCAACCTGGCAAGTGAACTGGATCGTACTTCGCCATGGTACATGTATTATCCTAGAATGTTCACCACATATCCTTCAATCAACGGCGCTTACACGGAATTATTTGCCGCATTTTCTGAAGAAATTACTATCGAGAACTCTGGTATCTGGGGTAAGTAATGTGTCAAATCTTGACGCGATATCATGCTAATAGCTTCAAGTGGTTCCGTGGGGGCGATTTATGCCCATTCGCCCTGACGTGCAGAAGGGAGCTCTGCCCGAGTCTGAAGGTGGCACCGGCATGGCAGAGTTCTTTTGGAACTGGTCTGAAGAACAGATCAAGCCGTATTTCAACAACTAAATTTTATAGTAATGACCATTGCTGATGTTTGTCAATTCGAGTATCAGTCTTTTTGTATGAGCCATCACCGTCGTATGTTCCCGTTCTTTCCCGGGACCTGAACTCAAATACTGTCCCGATCTTGTACTCCAATATGGTCAAGTGATGACGCTAAACCCGAGTCCAAATCTCTCATTAGGTCACCCCATAAAAGCCCACCCGGTGAGTCTGTTGCCCAGAGCTCGTTATTCAGTATAATGTCGAAACCAGCATTGGTCAAAGCATCCTCTCCGATGCTCAGGACTTGGTAGCTACTCGGCTCCATTAATCCGTCTGTTTTCTCCGTGTCCTTGTGGGTATCAGCCGGTGTCGTCACAGGCGTAGCTATACCAAGTCTGGTACAGAATACCTGCACTATATCGAAGCACTTTGTCTTGAGGCTGTCGACCAACTGTGCATCTTGTCGACTACCGGACATTTCGAATACTCGCGCAGCTTGTGGTAATGTCTTTCGTGCTACTGGAGACAATGGACAGATGGGATAACCGCAGGCGAACCCAGCCAGAGCCAATGCTGCAGTACGCTGCCAGCCAACAACTTGGAAAAAGCCAGCAAGGATTTCCGAGCCACTAAGAACTTGGTACAGAATCAACGTCATCATGATACTAGAGTTGACAGAAGTGATGCAGTGGTTGTCGCTGTTAAAGGTACCGAGGGCTGGTGTCGGCAGAAAAGAGTTGAAAGTTCGAGTGAGCATGATGGCTAGGGAATGGTAGTCCAGTTCCAGTACCAGGCGCTGCCTTTGCAGCCACAAGGGATCTGTCTGGCTAAGGTTGAGTTTGGAGCGGTCCACTGAGAACGGTACACCTTGTACCCTTGGTGTCTTGAGACTTTCTGGTAGTTCCTCAACCCAAGTTTTGAGACGTTTAAGTTGTTCATGCAAATACTTTGCGCATTTTTCTCGTGATGCAGGATGTTGGTAAAAGTCGGCCTGGTCAATTTCCTCAAGTGTGCCTTCTACCACTGCTGCCACTTCACTATTGATTTCGCGGACAATCTGGAATAGTCGCTGTCTTTCGTACACAAAACGAAGCCAGTTAATGTCGAACGACCCAGAAAGGTCAAAGTTTGGACCAGCATGTTGGGCAACCTTATCGGATTCTGGTTCTGCTTGACCATGCGACTGAATGTTCGCTATTGCAAAAGGACGGCCTAATTCAAGACAGATCTGTGTGTCTAATGTGATCAAACAGTGCCATAGTCTAGAGCCCAGACTTGTCGATGGGATGTCAGTGTTGACCAGAGTATCATCATCATGGAACTGCAGTCCAAGAGATTCTGCCGTTGATATTCCTGATCTCACCATCATATAAGCCGAATTAGTTTGCTTAGAGGACAGGAGGTATATGGCACTAAGAAAGTAGCACTGTACCGACATGAAAGCTGGTGTCTCCAAGTTCGAACCTAGGGACTGCTGTGCTTGAAGGTAAAAGTCGTATCCAGGCTGATCAGGCATGACAAACGCATCGGCAGCTGTGTATGAGGACCCAAATTGGACACATAGAGCAATCACGATGTCTACCAGCGGGCATGCCTGTCTCACATGCCCGTGCCATAGGGATTCATAGTGTTGCCGAAACGCAACCTCTTCGAGCACAGGATAAATGGCGTGGTAGCCCTGCCAGTAAAGGTCAAGTAACGCGTCTTGTTGTTCACGTTGAAGGCGGTCGCAATTAGAAGGTGTTGATGGAGGCGATGCGTTGGGATTCAACAAAGGTTTGGGTTCCAGATCCGTCTTGATGAATGCTGATAGTCGATGAGAGAAATAAGCGAGCGAAGAGGGCCCATATTGGACGCCATTGATTCGTACACCTTTCCATCTTTGCAATCGCTTGCGACCAGTGTTGTCTCTTCCAGATGAAGACGAGGGGCTTAACAACTTGTTCTCCAATTCCTGAACCTGGGCTCTCAGTCGTTGAACCTCACTACACACCTGTTAACCCCGAACTTCTACACAAATACCAGAACCTACCGTGTAGCCGCAGCAACACTCTTGAAGTCATCACGGCCCGAGTTTATGCATTCCCTCTTGGCTTGCTTGCAATTGCGACAGGGTCGAGTAGAATCGCATTTTACACGAGTCAACCGACACCAATCACAGGCGCGTGAGACTTGAGCTCTCTTGGGGCGGGGTTGTGACGTTGGCGGAGACGGAGGGTTCCCGTCAGACAACGAACCTGAAGCTGAGATATTGAAAGTAGTGAACATTGAGTTTCTCGTATAATCGAAACAAGTGGTGAGATGAGAGTGCAGCTTTTGTCGTCTGCCTTGTTTTGAGGCTTGTTTGGTCCATGGGTGAGATGGGGTGAGTCAGGGATATTTGTTAGTGCAAGCCATGCTCATTTGTCATCACAACACAGTCTTACGAGCATATATCAGTGAAGTACGAATTCAGCAAACAGGATCTGATCTTCTGATATATTTTGAGACATATTAATTGCAGAATATATATTTTTAAGACATAGAATACCTAGAAGTGGCAGCCTCATTGTAAGCCAGATCAACATGTACATAGAGAGTCTCTAACACGTATCACTTTGTAGTTCATGTATTGCAGACCCCAAATAAACGAGCTTGAGCACTCTTCAAATGTGATTCTGTCTGAAGAAGACATGAATCTCCAGGAAACCAAGGAGATATATAGTGGAGGACATAGTTCAAAGGTGCATGAGCATTTCGATCTCATTGAACTGGTGATGAGATACGGCCAATGACAGGGCTCCGTGCATCTTCCCGCAGCCAAATAAGGAAGTCGGAGGAAACTCCGAAAACTCCTTTTGGACAGTCCCTCGAAGAATGGCCATTAAAGAAAAAACATAGCCCAGTCAAGTCGTGAATATGGGTAAAATAAGTCAAGATATTTCTCCTTTCTTGTTTGATGATGGAAAATGTCTGCATTAGGAATTCACAGACGAGAGGCTGCGACTACCCGTGCCTGCCTGAGTTAGTAGGCAGTTGTACCCAGTTTTGCAGCGTCGCCTTCCTTAACAATACAGACGTACCTCCCATAAACTTGAAGCAAACTGGATTGAAATGGGGGAAAGAACTGGGAGGGAAGTCGAGCGCCATTATAGAGAAAGTGGTTTACTGCTGTACTTCTATTCCCTCTCACTCATAGCACTCACAAAAACCTGCCAATAAGCGAGAACACCACTGATCCGAAACTGCAATCATGATTCGCCTTGCCCTGGTCCTTTTCACTCTCTTCGCGTGTATCAAGTCCTTTCCAGCACTTCAGAGTCGAGCGGCCATTTGCGGATCACCCGACAAGGATGACTACACCATCATTCAAGGTATAATCGGAGAAGTGAATCTTGACTGCTATACAAAAGCTGACAAAAACAGATCCATTCCTAGGAGATGTCGATCACGGTCAGCCTGGCATCACCTTTACTACCGACTATGGCGAAGATAGTCTTCGCTGGTTCATGGTATACCAAAACGCGATCGATTTTAAGCCATACCGAGCCATGAAGGTGAAGCGTCACATTTTTATCAATGTATTCGCAGCTGATATCTAGAATAGATCCCATCCAACACAACTGTCTTTATCGACTTGACAACCTCTTGCCGCACATTCGCCGGAAGACTTGTCCGTGGCGATGACATCAACTTCAACGGCGGAGTTCACAATCTTGGTACATGGACGGAGCTGAGCTGGGAAAACTATCCGTTAGCCTATGGTGGAGTATCTGTTATCGAAGGTGATTCAGCGTAACTTTTATACGTGCAGAGCTAACACAGAACAGGGAACGATGGACCAGTCCTGTTCCGTTCCGAAGATACGAATGCGCCTGTCATAGGATTCTCGCATGATATTATCCCCGAAGCGCCTAAGAAATGCCAAGAGGTCAAGGACAGTGGGGGTATGGCTCTAAAGCCAACTGACAAGAATGGTTATGATGAGGCAACGCGCAAATACACAAAGCGAGCGCTGCACACTTCAAAGGTATCCATTGACAAGAGCTACACCGCAACGACCATGTCTCATAGCGGAAGGTTCATGGTCAAGTTCTTTCATGGGAACCATTAGTAGAAGCAGGTCTAATGAGATACAGACGTCAACATCCGATTTAGCTTGAGAACAGGTGTAAATTCACCCAGATAACAGACTATGTGGATGAGCATTTTATGAAGACTCAGAAACAAAATAGGGGAAACCAAGACGCCAACCATGAAAATAGCTGCTTTTACGATCTAAGATAGTCTATCACACTGCTTCCCCACCGCACCGCACTTTTATATGTCCACATTCCTGGTGCATTGCCCTTTGAAAGGCCCTCGATAGCATCGGCAAAAGCAGACCCAAGACCCTCTTGCTTAATCTGACGGACGGGGTAAAGATAGGTTTTAAAAGAGAAAAGGACAGCGCCTGTCTTTGGTAGACGAGTGAGAGTTTGGAGCTCAATTCGGAGGAATGTCTGATTATGTTAGTCGTATAGTACTGTCGAGAGTATGCAGAAAAATACCTTTTCGATATCCACGTCTTCATCGCGCTCATAAGTGTCATCGCCAGTAATGTGGTTGCCTTGACAATTAAACAGCTCCGTATGTGTTTGAACGGACCACTATGGCATGTTAGTCTAGTTATCAGAGGTAACAAGTGTCGAGTCTCACGTTTGTTCGCTTTACACTCTTTCCCACTTCCAGCTTTGCAAAGAATCTCTCCATACTAGTGCCAATCTTCTCATATGAAGGCACAGGAGCATGGATTTCGACAAGTGTTTTGCCCAATTTACTTGATGGATCAAACCCAGCAGGAAAGCAGCACATGAATGCGATAGATTGATGACCCTCGGGTGTCTGCTGCAGTAGAAAAAAGTCTTCTTCAATCGTCTCACCAAGAATACGCAGCGCCGCATCCGTGCTGCCTTGGGGAATCGTCGGAAAGGACAGCCCCGTTGCAAGGTTTGTGCACGACGAGTTGTCTTGAGACAACTGGAAGATAGTTGGGAACCGTTTGGGGAGTTGTTCAGATAAAAGAAAAGTGTAGAGTTCGCGTACAGCTGCATCACCGTCGGGGATACATCCGTGAACGGTTGAGCCATGGGTAGCAATGATGCTACGTCTTTGGGTGATACGATCAAGATAGTCTTCGTCAATGGTGATCAACTCCGAGGGTTTGTTGGATTGGATAGCTATTAGAACGGTCAATAGGACTTCACGATACGTCCACAAAAGGGTCAGTACCCATCGTGATGTGATATGTCGGCTTGAATGGTCGTAATTGACGTCTAGGAGCCGTCTTCCAGTCAAAGTCATGCAAAGGCTCAATTATAGGCGTCTTTTCAGGCACTGCTGCTGCTTCGACTTTGACAGGCTGAGAGCGCTGTTTACGACTTTGCATCCATTGTTTTGCCTGGTGTTTAGGTTAATGTCAAAAATCATGATTCGGTCAAGGCCGAAGTGACTTACAATATTGGTGACTACCCAGGCTGATACCAAGACAGCGACTGGAAGGAGAACCAGGTTTGCAAAAGGCTGGAGATAGCCATCGAATCTTTGTGTCAAAGCCATCTTGGAGACGGATGACTGCAAGATTCAATGGCAAACAGTTACACGGCGACTAACAACGTCTTATATCGTCTGGCGCCCTTTGAAAACAAGACATGTCGATCGCTGTCATTGTTCTCCACACGCCGATATCGCGTGGGGTGTCACTGATAGAACTAAGACTAGAGTACTTGATATGGAATGGGTGTGTGGCACCCTTTGGGGAAAGGCACTATCATGAGACCCCTCGCTGCTCTCATATTATTGCCGGGATAAGGAAAGGCTCATTACATAACATTATCTACAGACCAGTCTATCTATCCATCCAATGTATCATCTGGTATCATGCGTCGTATATACAGTTCCGGTCCGACCGGGAAAGAGAAAAAAACCAATGTCATCCATCTGCAATATGCTTCTACAACTCCCATAACAATTCTATCACTTCATCCTTCATCTCCTCAATCTTTGGTGGTGGGTTCTTTGGGTCACCCGCTTTCTCATCCGGGCCGGGAATGTCCTCCTCGACCCGGTGGATGTAGATCTGTCGGATATTCTTCCCAATCACTTCTGTGTCGACAAGATGATAGCTCTTCTTCAGCCGGCGATCCATCTTGGCTCTCATAGGACTCAAACTCCAGTCGAAACCTTTGGCGCCCTCCCAGCTTCCTTCCATCTTGTTCAAATCTACACTCTCCAATCCGGCTGAGTACTGGACAATACTGTAGCCGTTGGTCAAAACAGTATCAGAACCAAAAGCGAAACGCTGTAGAAAGCAGCTACCACAAAGCTCGGAAATCTTGACCATCTTATCGACGGGAGCCTGATGCCACGACTTCCAGTGGTGGATACTCATTGGAAGACGGCCAGACTCGTAAAAGCCGCTCATGTCTCCGCCCATATCCATTTGATGAAGTCCCTTGACAACTGTAAGCTTGGTCTTGGTCTTGCTGTAGATGCACTGCTTGAGAAGACCGTCACCTTGGGGGACGTGGTCGACTTTGAGACACTCCTCAAGATGAGGGTCCAGCTCACGCAGTAGAGCAGGGGTCAAGAAAACCCCGGCTCCGCCAAAAGCCATATAGCCATGATGCTTGACCGCGTCGTAATTCTCTGATAGCCCACCGATGTATGCCGGAACCTTGTGATCGTTTTTGGCGAGAATCTGACTCATAGGGTAGAGTGATGGAAAGAAGGTATCATCGTCGACAATCGCGACCCATCGGGTTTTAGGTGTGACATTTTGGAGGAGATTGCGGACTATAGCAAAGTGCTGCTCGTTCGAGGTGATGGCCTTGTTCCATGGGTCCTTGATGCTCAGTTCAACACCGCGACGATGGAACTCTTTAGTAACCTCGCTGTACTTGTGTTCGTCGCCAGGGTCCGTGATGACTGCCAACAGCTGTGCATGTGTGTTGCCAAGCCAGCTTTCAAACTGCGCAAGCGATTCGTTCAACCGATCAAGACTCGTCGCAACACCAAATAAGAAAGGCGAGTAATCCTCTTGCGGGTACGGCGGAGGTACCTTGAGTGTAACAGGTTCACAAGCCGGTTCGGTCCATCCTTCGCAAGCCTGGTCGAGTTGAACAATTTGGCCGTTCTTTATCAAGGCATCGGGGTTCTGCGACACGATTTGGCTATCGATCTTTTTGTCCACCACAGGTCGAATGCATCGCTTCTGGTAGACAACGTCCCTCGTAAGGCCGTACGCCGAGCGTCGGAGATGGTCTATGGTGGGCGCACATGCCGGTGCAAGATCGAGCTCTGGTCGGTCGGGTTTGGCGACTTCGAAGCTGAACGGTAACGTCAGGAACCCCTTGTAGTTGAGGAGGATAACGGTGGCAACGAAGAAGGCTAGAGCAACAGTTCTTCGTCTGCCAGAGCGATTTCGAGTAACCATTTCTAATGTCGCAGATAGGAATAGTTTATGTCGCTAGACTAAAGCGGTATGACGTCGCCCCTGTCGATGTCTCAGCTTTTCGTGATGTGAGGCTCGTCGCAAAACGTCTCGTTCGGTGGTTCAGGTCAGATAGACTCGTGCTGATGTCGGATTGTGAGCGGCACAGATCCAGAAAGTCCAAGAACAAGGAAGACACAGGCCACCCCAACTGTCGCAGTCAAATGCAGCTAAGGGATATGGGCAAGGCTTGGCGCTGAGCAAGACAATGCAAGATGACAATGCGGAATGCGTCTATATGCTTGGTGAAAATGTACAAAGGTGATGCTTGATGCTAGAAGCAATAACAAACAAAAACAAAAATTGCTATATACTCGCAGAGCCGTAAAAGGATGCAAAAGAATGACAAGCAAAACAGATGCAAAGATGTGATAAGGATAGCGCAGATCAAAGGATGCAGAAATCTTGATGATCGAGATCAATGGGTTAGGGGTTCATACCCACTGTAAGTTTACAAGTGGAGCCCCATAGCGAATCGTTTCGACAGGCATGAGTAGGATGCTGACTCGCATCGACGACTTGACAGATTAAAACCAAATGCGACGACTAGAATGGTCTAACGAGTAAATCATATTGTTAATAAACAAACGGTCATGCAGAAAGATAAGGTTAAAATATAATTTCGCCCTAGTCTTGTCGCTCCAATGCATTAGGGGTTATTGCTTTTTCCTGCCAATAAATGCTTCAATTGGAGATGTGGCGTAAGCAGCACTAGCCACACTTCCACCGCCCCTCCACAGTCCACACTCAATCCATCCCACTTCATTTTGAGCCCCTCCAAAAAGACCTGGAACTTGATCTCACTCACGCTCATTCAACCCATTTCAGTTAGTTGGATAGGACAGGCGGTGCGAAACCTGGAACTCAATGAATCGTCAACAGAGACCCAATCTCAAGAACGGCGTTGACCTTCAGCTTCAGTCTGCCTTCAATGATGGCAACTGGGCTGTGGTGATTCGCCTGGCAGAGAAGCGGGCTCGGACGTTTAATGATCAGTACTATGAGGTGCGCGCTTCCGAGATATTGTGTATTCGTGTCACGTCAAATGTAGACTGATTTAGTTTAATAGATTGTCAAAATTTGTGCTGAGAGTCAGCTCGATGATCCCATTTCCAAATTCGCTGCCATAACCGCCATCGACAAATTCGTCAGAGAGGAAACCGTTGTTAAGGATGTCGATGCTCTGGATCTTCTCGAGTGGGCTGCCCAAGGACTCAATGAGGAGGAAGAGTTTCCCCAAACTCTTGGGCCATTGAGGGCACGTCTTGTCAAGGCTTCACCAAAGGACAAGATAGGTGCCAGTCGCTGTTTGGAGTCATGTCTGTTGCACTGGGACCTTGTTAGTGCGCAACAGGTATGAAACGCTGCATCATCAAGTGCAACACCCACTAACGTCCTTCAGATTGCAGCAATAATGGATAGATCCTTCCCTCAGGACCGAACATTTATGTTTTGGAATATTGTCATCACACACTTATTAGCGGTCCGTATAATGTCCTTCTGTCTCCTGTCCCAACACAGCTAACTCGTGACAGACCAGTCCTCAAGCACCATCTGAGAAGAAGAAGCTATATGGAATGCTCGCTCTGAAACAGATCCAACGTGCTGCGCAATTGGCCGAACAGGTAGTTCTATATCCCTTCTTCTATTATCACATCGCTCATTGGACTAGGACGCTGCGGCAGAAGGCGATTCTAAACCACAACCTCGAAGTATCCAAACAGAAGAAGAAATTCTGCTGTTTTACGATGTCACAGAGAAGCACGGCTCAAAAGACGACTTTGCCAAAATCATTTCCAGCCCTGTATTCAATCCTCTTGCACAGTTCCGAAAGGGCAGAAAAGAGATATTATTGAGGACGATTGCCCGATATCAGCAACAGCAAGAATTTGACGCCATCTTTGAGCTTTGTAAGGAATGCTTGTCTATCGAGGATGAAAATGGTCAGCCCAGTCTGTTGGCAGCCGACTGGAAAGTCTGGCGACACTTTATTGACGCTGCTGCTCAAATCAAGACAATCAAGCCGGAGTACGTCTCGTGCCCCTGACCTAATACTGAATCTACACTAACAAGAATAGCGTCGAGGATACGGTACAAAAGCTGCTTCTAAAGTTCATCAAGTCACCGGATCTACGACCTATCTACAAGCGCATCATCCTCCTGGCCCGACTCTCGGCAGCTTTCAACCTCGCCTCAAATGACGAAGATGACATTGTCGAGAATGAGCCTGCATCTTTCCGATTTAAAGAGCTGGTCAACTACATTAACGATCAAGGCGTTAACGTTGCTTGCTTTAACGACATCAAACCTTTTGCCGAGAAACTGGCCCCTTCTGCACTGAAGTACCTTGCCTATGACTTTACCACTAAATTGGCCGAAGAAACGGAGGATGAGATCAAGTCAGCAAGGATACGAAATCTTTCGCTGAAGCTGCAATACTTCGCGGCCACATGTCCCTCCATGTATAACACAGTGCCTGGTGAAAAGCCGATGCGTAAATGCATCATCTCTGGTGATGAGGTTGGGGCCAGTTCGTCTGGGCCAGCTTTTTCCACTGTCGCTGGAGCTGCACTCGAGGTTCACAAGTCGTTGTCTGATCTAACTTCAAAAAGCCCATCTATAGAAGCCGAGATCAGACCCGAACTGGCTGTCATTGCTGCCCTCTGCTTCATTCAGTCCGCCTTTCCCCCTTCAACCAAGATATCCAACCTGCCTACCTCTTACGCTCCTCTACTTCAAGCATTGCTGCTGCTTGAGCATCAGCTGTCCTTATCCCCGAAGCACAGCATAATTTCACTTTTGCTTGTGCAACTACACCTTCGTGTTGGTTCTTCGATTCGAGCTCGCGAGATCTGGGATACACTAGGAGTCAAGCGAACTATCATGGACTCATTGGCGCCTATTTTCTACGACAGACTCTCTACCATTTCACCTGCACTCATTTCCCCATCAGACGAAACAGGCTGGGAGCTCTTGGAACTGCTAAGTTCCCATTTCAATACATCCCTGAAACTAAGGATGCCCAGAAGGTTGATCGACGCCTTTGAGTCTGGAAGCTACAGCAGTGTGATCGATATTCCAGAATACATGGAGAACCTCCGCTGGGGCTGCACGCGCGTATTGAGTCTGGTCGAGGAGACTAGGACTGATCGAATCATGGGAGAACAGTTCTCGGAGGTCTTGACTGATCCCCGGTTTAGTAAGTGGTGTCATGTTTATATGGTCTTGCAGTTGCTGACATTCGATAGCCGAAGTGACTGACGACAAGAATTTGGTTGAGGCTATCGACTATGGCTCGTTCCCTTCATGGGACTGCAGCTCTCAATCGCCAATCTATTCCCGTCTGCGAATTGGGCCTGCGATAACAGTGGGTTGCTCTTGAATATTTTCTCTGACGTAACTGACATATGCAGAACCGCCGAGCTCACCTATCATTGCTTTCCGAGGCTTTCCATGAGCTCTTAAGCTACAAGCCTCCGCCCATTTACAAGGCGTCCGCTGCCGCTGCCGTTCCCGATCAGATTTTCGTTCTTGAAACACTCAGCCAGTTGAGCAACTCATTTATCAAGTTCTCTAAGGGCTCTAGTGAGGACTTCACCCCTCAAGAAGCAACATATTTCGAAGTGATGAGCCTACTGAGCACGCTCGTTCCATTCACGACTGGCATCAACCGAGCCAACCCTGTGCCCGAAGAGTTTGCTCAGATCACCGATACATTGAAGATCGCCTTGGATACTCTTAAACTTGAGCTTGTGGGACTTGCAACTCCCACGGAACAAGTCACGACTCTAAGCACATTCCATTCTCTAGCCATCCTCCGTGACACCGCCGCAGCGATCAAGGATGCTGCGCAATGGATAATCGCCTTTAACGATCGCGAAAAGGAGCGCGACCGCTCTGGCAAGAGTAACTTGCCTAAGGAGGTCATGACCCAGATCAAGGAATTAGTCACTGTGTCTGAAGCGGCACTCAAGGAGGGCAAGGACACTGTAGCAAAGTTGAAGGAGCAAGTCTACGGAAGAGACTTTGAGTCCGCAGCAAGGAAGTGGATTTTTGAGGGAGCTGAAAACGTTTTGGACATTGTAGGAGAGGGAGCAACCAAAAAGCTCGTCAAGAGCTGGGAGGCAAACATCAAGGGCTGGCTTCAGGTGAAATGGAGTTAGAGATCATGACCATCGATTTGCTATTATAGATATGTGTCGAGATGAGATGAATACATGTACAAGATAGCGTTAGAGAGGGTTTGCCCAACAAAGAAATACGTTATGTTGTTTGACTCTGTGCTATGAGTCGTGTTGACACGCGTTACACCGCATTTGCTTTATTCAGTACTTGGACGAAGATAGTTCTCTGACGTTGTCTATCAGTAAGGTCGGTGAGCAGGCATGGATAGTGAATGTATTGAGACAAAATGAATCCTTTGTCAGCAGTTGGCTTCTGGTGTTGTCAACAGACTGCGACGTGATGATGGATGGGGTGAAGTACTCAGCTCAGTTATTATGCAACATTCAAGCAACATTCAAGCAACAAGATCCCAACGTGAGGAACTCGTTCACATCCATATCTACCTGGTTATTTCACTGGTTTACTACGGGTCCATCGAAGGGAAGACAGAAACAAAGTGCCAATTGCTACCGAACGACATGGTACAAGAGCGATATTGGAGCAAAAGGTAGAGCTGCTGAGAAGAAAAAGAAATGCGACCGAGGGGAATCGAACCCCTCTCTAACGCTTGGAAGGCGTTAATGCTAACCACTACACCACGGTCGCTGGTGTTGAGCCGAAGCTCGTGTTGTTGTTGCGGTGAGACTCTCTACTGCGGTATATATTCCCCCTTAAAATACGTGTCGTTTGTGGGGCAGATGGGGTCTTGATGTCGCTTATACCCAAACGGGACGTCCCGCCCCGCTAAGCGAACGGTGTCATTTCCGCCAATCACATGTTGTCTGACCTTTAGTAGCAGAAGTGCTTGCTAACCACCACTCCTCCTCAGCCAGTCCAGGGAGCAGAACAGTTACTCCAAGCTTAAGATTATAAGTATAACAGCCCGAGACACTTGTATTGCTGACGAGAGCTGGCTTTCCGATTCTATACTATTAAGAGCTAACGTCTCTGATACCCCGAGGGGCGTTGATACTGCCTACCCAATGAATTACAGTAGCATACATGTATCCTGGCAATGTCTGTCCTACTCGATCCTAAAGAATCTAGCCAAAATAAAACTGAGAATACTGAGAATAGAATGATGGTCTGAGTTCGACGTGTTGGGCTTGCACCTTTTCCATACGTCATGCCCCGATTCTAATGAGCCGTGACGAGTTCATGATTGAGTCAAGTAGTATAACGTGTTGAAGATCAAGAGACGGGCCGTCAAATTTAACGCAGAATAGACCCTAAACGGCCTCGCCGAGTATTTCGCAGTTCAATTCCTTGTCGCTATCAAGTACCACCAGTGTCACCCAGACATGCCATGTGCTCTTTTCAAAATAATCGGATGTGATCATGTGGAATTCCTTCGAACCCACTCGACGAAGCACAAACAGGGCTATACATTGTCAGCCTTGAACTGTGCAACTCGTGTGAGCCTCGGTTTGTGCAGTGGCAAGGACGAAACATTTTCCGCGGCTCTGTATTAGCTTGTTGCCTGTTGAGCGGTGTATAAATCGATGCTGGAGTCCATCACTCTCTCCATCAGCAACTAGTAAGCCGCATCGAACACGACCTCTGCCTCTCTTTGGAAACCTACAGAGAATTTGTTTGCGTACACCCATCAAAAAATGCCATCCCAATCGTTTACCGAGCCACCTGAAATGGCGGAGCCACCAGTAACGCCCACCAGTATTGCACCAGAAGAAGCAGGGAATCCCGAGTCCTCGGATACTGCCTCTACTGGTACACCGAAGCATGAGACCACTCAAACGAAGACTCCATCACTCAAGGATGAGCCCCTGCCATCAAAAGGCGAAAACAAGAACGAGAAACTGTCATAGGCACCAACGCAAACCGAATACCCCTTCAAGAAGCATGTCCTGTACTCCATTATTACAGTCATTGCCATTGGAATTGCCTCCCTGATATCTGTTTGCTGGTTGATCGCCTATATCCAGACAAAGTCGAAAAATGAACGACCATACATTACGGCTGAGATAATTGGAGGAAGATTCTCTTCGACAGCGGCTAAACTCATTGATGCCGCCTTCTCTATGCTAGTAGCGCCAGCCATTATCGCAATCGCTAACTGGCATATGTTCAAACTCGCTCGCCTTTCCGCCGTCAACGAGCACCGTGGACGAAGCTCGGCAGTCAACATGAAGGTTCTCGTCGAGGTTGCCAACACTGATTGGGGTTCATTCAGTCCACTCAAATTCTGGACCTTTGCCGGTTCAAAGAGACCTCGTATTATTTGTCTCGGAGCTATCGCTGTTCTTTCAGCTTTGAGCTTCGCCTTGTTGAGCAACGTCGTCGCATATCAAGCCGGAATTATGCTCGAGTACTTGTAGGACACGTACTCGTTGCTTCCTCTGGATACGAATGCGGCATCTCTACATCCAGGAGTGTCAAAGAATCTTCAAGACAGTCTCAATAGTCTGCAACCTTCGGTGCTTGAATCAGCAGCTGATGGACTTCTCAGTGTCAATGTGTCAACCCGGTCGCGAAATAAACTACCCAAGATGTCAAGAAACTTTTTGATGCGCCAGTCTATCGGCTTAATTTGTCCTGCACAAGTTCCACTCCTAGCGCAGTGACGATTGAGCAACCAGTCGATCAGGACCCGCACATCAAAATCACCTTTGAAGATACACCATCGGTGTGTGAATCAGAGATGATCAAATATCAGACAGCATTTGGAATGGAAGAGTCTGTCCTCTCTAAAAGGTCTCTCGAAAACGCCGTTGCCAGGTATCCGGGTACCAGATATCCTCTAATTGCTTTCAATCAGATTGCCATCTGGATAGGCAGCATCGATGCCAACCAAAGTTCAGGCATTGACCCCATCGATGGCAGTTATCACTTGGCATTATCCGGCATGAATTGCCGCCTGGAAAAGTCCAATGGGCGTGCAGACATCGAGGTGAATGGAAGCCACTGGACAATCATCAAAGACACCCTCTTCAACGAACATTATGATCCCAGACCGAGCAAACCAATGTCAAGTCTGACATCCACACTGAGTATTTTCGACAATAGCAGTGTTGGGAGGGCTCCAGGTCTAGGCGGGCACTTGCTACATGCCGCACTCAATATAACGAGCGAGGGAGATCAGCCATCTTGGAAGCTTCAAAGTCTCGTCGAGGCCTTTCTATGGTATGAAACCGCAAGCCGACAGGCCCTCTTGGACAGCAGTCCAGTCGTCAGAAGAGGGTGGTATCAGATTCAATGTGATACCGACAAATACGCCATGACCTTTATCCCATGGATTCTTCTTATTGGTCTTGTAGCACTGGGAGTCGCATGTGCCATAACAGTCGGTCTTTCGATCGACTCCCGTAAAGTACACTCTTTACGGATTGGACGGATGCTAGACTCGATACGATTGACAGCTGACGTTGGTGTGGCATTGGACAAGCAGGTTTTTGAGGAGTGTTCGACCTGGCACGGCTCCAGACTAAACAAGTGCGCTGATGGGGCGAGGTTCCAGTATGAAGCAGATACGCGGTTGGACAGTAAGACTGGTCTTTACTCTATAGGCATCCGCCTTCGACAGATCTCGCGGCCACATGAATAATGCGGTTGTGTTGATGCTGTTTATGTCGGCTTACTGCAGATGCTCGACAAATGGGATGAAAGGAGTGGGTATATCAGTGAGTATTTCCTTAATTGCTGTGTTCGTATCACTTCGATTTCCTTCCTTAGCAAACACCGAGGCCAGCTCTTCTTGGCCGGTATGGGTGACCGCCCACTTTTGTCGGTGGTACGGCTTATGAGTCAACGTTGTGAAAGTCTAATGGCAAATCTGAGAGTCCAATCGTGTCTGAAATGGTATATCATTGGGGAACGCTGTAGTCGCTGTGTTTCCCTGGTTTCCTAGAAGTGGTGTGGACTCATTTCGGAAATTGTGAGAGTAAAGGACATCCTTTATCGTCAGAGGAACTTTGTTGTTATACCATATTGAGTTTTTGATCCGTGACATATCATCTTTGTAGTTGAGAATCTTGATGAGATTGAGATTGAGAAGGCTCCGGCTTCAGTCAAGTACCCTTTGCATGATCGTATAGATAGGTCAAGTCAGTTGAGATGGACTATTTTATTGTTAGAATACATGCGCTGGCTGTTTCCGTAGACCAGGCTCATTGATGTTGAAGACCCAAACTCTTAAACACCATGCCTCCATATAGTACAAGTTTGTCAAACTCCCTTCTTATATTACAATACCTTAGCGGTTAATAGTTCCTATTGCTGGACAATGTTCAGGCACATTACTGGGCTATGTCGTCGCGATCGCAATGCCCTCATTTAGAACCAACCACGTCCCTCTTTTCTTCGCTTCTCAGTCTAGAGACATAATCAGTCTTGGAATCGCAATACGACATTCTTTGTTTGTCTCACGTACCCATTCTTGCTTGCAGTCACGATAGGCCCTGTCAAAATGTTAATCATCCGTCTCAATTGCAGTGTCCAGAACAACATACTGGAAATACTCTCCACACATGTTCTTATCGCCTCCATTTCTGAAGAGACATCTGTAGCTTGCTTGCGCAGCCTCTTGGCAAGGGTCATAGAACTCGCTCTTGGATTTACTATATGAGGACCATGCGTCATCAGCATTGGGCTCATCACGAGATGGATCAGACTTTGTCTTACGTCTCAAACTTTCTGCGCTTATCGTCGGTCCAAGCTTTAGATTCATTCTCTTTCGCCTTGGGAGGCTCAACTGCATCAACAGTATCTTTTGGTGTAGAGGACGACATTGTTGATGGCGTTTGGGAAGAAGCGATGAAGTCTTGCAAATCCTATGGTGGAGGCGAGATTGATTTGGGGGACGATCGGAAAGAGTTGGGGCGGGGCCGAACGGATCCGAAGGTGGGGGATAAGCAAGAGTACAGGCTCACCCTAGAGCGATATGATGGCTTCAGAACCATACAAAGGAAGTTGTATTCATGAGTGTTAAGGAAATAGAAGAAAACTGTATGCTTATTATCGCTATCGCCACGATCACTATTTAGCTGCAATAATATTTTCTTATTTTCAGTCAAAAAGCATAGGTGTCGTTGAGTAATTTTGAGGCCGCAGCAATTCACACGTGGAGCGAGCGGAGATCATTCAATCGCCAGGACGGTTTTGATCCGACGCAGCAATCGTATATGGTTGCTCTGCACGGGAGTTAAGAATAATTCAAATCTAATAGCTAATTTTACCAGAAACCATCGCTACTCCAAGCTTTCCTCTCACCTCTTGTACTCTCAAGTAGCCCATCCCTCGCTATCTGTATCTTCTTTGTCGTCTCCTGGCTGCAGCATAAACCAACATCAAACTCTTTCAAGTCTTCATCCCCCATAGTAGCAAGAGCAGCCAGACCAAGGAACGAGTGATACATATCCGGTGGCCGCCCAACAGCCTTGGAGAATCCGCCAATGCGGTGTTGCGTAATGTTCAAGAGGTACCGCCGCGAGGGCAGCACGGGGATGATTGAGGTATTTCCGAGCATCTATCCCACACGTTAGACTGCTAACTAGTAAATCGCTGGAAAACTTACCGCAAGTGAACCCCCAACCCACCAACAATAACACGTATCGGCCTTTTTGTTCCATCGTCCATTGAAGCCGACGTGACCAAAGTCAGTCGAGCCAATCTCTGACTCTATAAAGTTTTCCTCTATCTCATCGTCTTCTTCTTCCTGGGGGAGGTACGAAAACGGGCGAGACGCTAGAAACTGAACAAGACCTTGACGGTTGGGAATCCCTTCTTCCATCGCCTTTTCAGGGGAATGGATCGATGTAGAGTTTAAAGGCCTGTCTAATAGGGAAAGCGCACCAATTGCGCAGTATGCATATCCGGCTGTCAAGGTTAGCTAACATTGCGAGAGATAAATTGAAGTTTCGTACCATGAGACTCGAGTTGTGACGACTCGGCCACTCCGCCGTCATAAGTCTAGTCTTGTCAGTTAGAAAAAGCTTCTGGATGTAATTGACTCACTTGGCCTTTTTTGATATGGGTAATCATTTTATCAATGTCCAAATCCTCTACCCATGCTTCATCACCCTCTTTCACATCCCCCCTCAACATCCACCGAATGCAGCTTGCAAGATAGCTGTGTCGCATATCCCTCCCGCCCACAATCTCCCCATCCCATAGAATCTGCCCAAAACTTCCATCTTCTCTTTGAAGCTTCTTCAACCACTTCAACAACCGTACTCTATCCACCCCCTTGAACGCCGATCTTGCCTCGCCTTCATTCTCACCTGCAATTCCCAG